>PVLA01007172.1:0-13890 GCA_004027455.1 Hydrochoerus hydrochaeris | reverse complement strand
TAAATGTCTGTCTACAGAAAATTTGGAATTGGTGTTGCCTTTACAGCATGACTATAATCAAGCTTTGATATATGCTGGAAGTGATTTGTTTTTAACTATGGAAGGAGAGGCCTTAGTTTTACAGAACCAGTCTTGGCCCAAGCCCAAACTATGTGATGGTGGCTTTAAAATGAATGAAAAGAAAAATATTCCTTGTACTCTGCTGAGTAAAAGAAAAGGCAAGTCCAAGGGGAAAACTGTTCCCAAAGGTTGTCAGATGTTCCAATAGCTATTTGGCAGGCCTGGATATTGTAGGGCTTATTGTAATGGACAGGGGGTTTTACAGCCAGGACAGGAGAAGATGTCAAGTGTTAGACAATTTGAAGACTGACCACAAAGAATACATTTGGGAATGAAGTAGATTTTGGTTTGATTTTATATATGTTGATCAGATTACTATTCAGAAATCACCACCATGGAATGGTTTAAAAGACACCATCTCACTTTGGGAGGCTGAGTCAGAAGGATCACAAGTTCAAGGTAAGTCTGGGCAAAATTAGTGATTTGGTGAGACTCTATCTCAAGATTTAAAAGGTAAAAAAGAGGTGGTAGCAGAGCACAGAGGCACAAGCTTGTAATTCTAGCACTAGGGAAGCTGTAATAGGATCCCTGCAAACTTGAGGGCAGCCTGAGCTACAGAGGGAGAGCCTGTCTGAAAAAAAAGAGGTCTTGTGGTATAACTCAGTTCACACCCCTGAGCTGAATCCCCAGTACCTCGAAAGGAGAGAGAGGGAAAAAAAAAAAAATCTATTCCCAGCTCTCCTTCATTTCGTTCTCAACTTTAATCTTTAAAAAGGGCTGCTGAGCTGGGTGGTACACTCCTGTAATCACAGCATTTGGGAGTCTGAGACAGGAGGATTATTAACAGTTCCAGGCCAGCCTGGGCTACATTGTGAGTTTAAGGTCAGACTCAACTACATAGCTAGTCCCTGTTTAAAAAATAAAGGCGCGAGGGTGGGGGATGGTAGAGTTTGCTGGATGTTATGATTCCCATAGTAAATCATTTACTTACAGATTTAGAGGGCTAACTGTGACATAACAGATCAAACCTAGCATTTTTCTATCTTTATATACAAAAACTTAACTTGCTTAACCCTCTTTGTTCCACGTAGAAATCTGTCCTTCCCCCTCCAACCTCCCCATCTCCTCTTTTCTCCCTCTTTTCTCGGTCCTGAAGTCCTCACTCCTTCAAAAACTCAGTCTTCTCGCTGCCCACTCTGGACCAAGAAGCTGAAGCGTGACCTGCAAGGTTTAACCTTTCTTATTCTTAGCCTTTAGTAGTTCGCTTGGCTTTGTTTCTTGACAGGTTTAATTTCCCGCGGTGTCTGGCACCTGATAACCTAACCTCCCCTAATCCCTAGTCTCCCTCAGCGCACAGTTCCTCAGGTGCCCCCCGCCGCAAACTGCGCCCCGTCGCGCACCTGCCCTCCGCAGATCCGCGGCCCCGGGTTCGCCCGGCTGACCACGGCTTCCAGGGCGCCGCCCAGGCTTGCGGGCGCAGGGCGGGCCTCGCGGAGTGACCGGCTGCCACGACGCGGCTGCCACGTCAGGGCAACTTCACAAACCCGGACGAGAGCGGTGACGCAAGCCGGGCGGCCACTGCGGGGTTGGGTCTGCGGCCCAGAGACGCTGACCTGCAGCCCAGGTGCCGGGTTCGGCAACGCCCCGCCGGCGCCGGGGCCCGCCCGGCCCTCAGGGAGGCGGGCAGCCCCGAGGAGGTGGCGCCGCGCCCGCACCCCGCCGCCTGCCGCCCGCCGTCCCGGAGAAGGCCCAGTCGGCCTGAGCCGCAGCTCGGACCCCCAGCCAGCCCAGGGCCGCGCAATGGAGACTCGCTACAACCTGAAGAGCCCGGGTGAGCTGGGCGGGAGCGGGGCGGGGCGGGGCGGCCCTGTGCTCTGGGGCGGCCCGGGGCTTCGGGCCCACACCGCAGTCCCTCGCGTCCCTGCCCCTCGCGGCTACGACTTGGGCTTCGCGCCTTACGCGAGACCGCCGTCTGCCCGTGAGGTGCAGGCCGCAAGGCGGCCCGCGTGGGGCGCCGCGCGACCCCACTGCCACTCAGGCTGCTCCTTTTCCGCGTTTTTGCCGAGAGCCGGGTCGGGCACAGACCCCTGCCGAAGAGCAGGTGTGAGGGGGGAGCCGTGCGGGAGTCTCAGCAGTCTTTGCTGTGCCTGCATTCTCCATGCCGACGTGAGCCCGCCCTGACCCAGCCACCGGATTTTATTAGCTGATTCACACGTATTTGAGGATTTGGTTGCTTACATGTATCCCCTTTGCAGAATTTGGAGCGAATAGAATTACAGACATAAAGAAAATGTTCTGTGACTAAACCATTTAGCCAAGGAGCTGGAAAACTAATTGAACCGTGTACTTGAGACCTAACCATGATTTTTGCCAAACTGACTAATATGATACATATCTGAATTCAGTCACAGAGATTTCATTAACTATATTTAATGCCCCTGGTCCATTCGAAAGCAGCACAGACAATCCTAGCCTCCAGTTATGTTTTTGTTGCATTAAAAATGCAATGAAGGTACTAGTTTTCTAAAGCCTGAAATGAATCGCTGAGTAGTATAGTTGATATTTATTTTGATCTGTACCTTGATAAATTTGTCAAGACAGAAACTTCAAAGTTTAGCTCTTAATGATAAATCTTGAGATATTAGGGACTTTACCAACTCTTGCTGCTGCTTGTATTTTCTTTCCATAACTGCTTCTGAGTAGATATCAAGATTAGTATCCTCCTAGGAGGAGCTGACATTGTGAAAATCTTTGGTTTTTTAAAAACTATTTCAGAATATGCAAAAATTCCAGAAAAGCCTCATGATATTAATTGGGCAGGGCTTTCTTTGCCTGAATGTTATCAGAACCAACCAACCAACAAAAAACAAAACGCTGTTAATTGACCAACTGTGTAGAATCAGCCACCATATTTTAGGGATTATGGGTCTCTTTAAAAATCTGGTGAAGGTTGGGGCCTCTGCAAGAACATTCATACAATGCACTTTATTAGTTCACAAACCCTTCCTCCCAGTCACTTCTAGGAAGAGAAAAAGATCAAAGAGAAAGTGGGACAGATGCTTAACATGATTTGATGGTAGAATGATTGAACTATTTAGATTTGGTAGATTAAGTAAAACTGTGGCTAGTATTCAGTCACATGCTATCCTGGCTAAGATGATAATCTTTAAAAGTTTTCCAGAATTTTGTATATTTCCAAAGTATGTGACCTGGTATCAGCAGGTTGAGCTTTGGTTAACATTCTTAAGCTGTATATTAATCACATCATCTTTTTGGTTTTATTTCCTAGAGGTAGTATTGCTGTTTAAGAAGAATTAAAAAAAATTTTTGTTGTTGTTGTTGCCAGATATGGTGGCGCACACATGTAATCCCAGCACTCAGGAGGCTGAGGCAGTAGGATTGCTGAAGGGAAGGTTCAAGGCCAGCCTGAACTAAGTAGCAAGATCCTGTCTCAAAAAACAAAACAAAACAAAACATCAACAACAGCAAAAAACTCCCCCAAATCTTTTTTGTTGTTGTATGAATCACTTGGAGTTCATGGGAAGCTGAAATGGATGAGATGTGGGACTTATTGAAAAGGCTGGGATGCATAGTAAAAATGCTTTCTTTTTTTTAATTTTCAGACTTCTGATATTTTTAGAATAATACCTGCATGAAAGGAAGTGGTTAAAAACACCACACATCCTCTATCTGATGTGGGGCTGTCTCACAAGTATGGGTGGGAAAATTAAGTGAAGACAATACAGATTAACTGGTCAGTGTACCAGCATGCAGCTAGTGAATTTGTTCTTGCTGGTGGGAAAACATTTCTTCTGTGTGATTTTTCTGAATGGACTTGGAATGGTGAACAACGTTCTGTGTAAAGTAGCCTGTAAACCTATGACTAACCTAGCTGTATTAGGTCTCCTCTGGCCAAGGTAATAGAATATTACTGTTCAAAGTAGGGAATCCTGTGTATAAAGCACCTCATTTGGCAGCCTTTGAAGGGGACCAGGAGCTTGTACAGCACATGTGGATGATGCACCCACCCTCTCTACTGGAAACCTAGGAGTACCCTCTGATGCTGTTGGTGTCAACAGCATCCTCATACTGATCATTCCAACCTTAATGTTCCAACTCAGATCATTCTTCTAAGCTACTTTCTAGTGGCTCATAACTCATTGTCTTTACCCAGATTTTCCATAGATTGAAAAGCTAATTTATATGTTCTAAAACCCAGATCATCACTTCTCCCAATCTTGCTCCACTCTCTGATATTTCTTATACTAAGAATTGACAGCACTTAGGTGCCTATCTGAGCCTTTTTTTTTTTTTTTAAGTACTGAGGATTAAACCTAGGGCTTTGAAAATGCTTTACCACTGAGCTACACTCCCAGCCCTGAAGTCACCTTGGATTTCTTGGCCAACTTCTTTGTTCCATCCCTACCTAGAAACATATAAAACACACACACACACACACACACACACACACACACACACACACAAGCACTTATGGATACCCATAATCAGTCACTGTTGTCATCAGATCAATTAAAACAAAAACTGACTAGATCACTCCTCAAATTGAAAAATTTTCAGTACTTTTCTGATAGGTGTGGATAAAGTTCAAAGTAGACTACTTATTTTGGCCTCCAGGGCTGCTTAGGATCTGACTCGCCTTCCCTCCAGCCTGTCTGCTCACTGCTCTTTAGCATTTCCACTGTCTACCCATTTTACCTGAACCACATTCCAGACAGAGTGGTCTTTCTCAGTTCTGCACCCTGGTTTCCTGTTGGACCCTCTGCATGGAACACCTTCCACTTAACCTACCTGAAGTTCCTATTCTTTAAGCTTCTTTAAGATTTAACCTTGCCTAGCTCCCCTACGCAGATTAAGGTGGTCCCTATGCCTGTATATACCTGGTCAGTTTTACTATATTGTGTTGTGTTGGGATTATTGAGGGCAGAAAGATGATTTTGGTCATTCTCTGCCTCCAACACTCACACTCTTGAAATGTTTGTTGACTGAATCAGTTTGCAGAGTCTTTATAACAGAAACATCAGTCCTCAAACAGAGAGAGGTTACGTTGGATTCATGTCCTCAGAAAACCTCCTCCTGCATTTCTCATACTTTGGGAACTGATAATATCAAAATATTTGCATTCAAAGAGAAACTGATGTTTGGGAGACAGTGACCTGTAAAGATCCTTTTACTCTGGCTGGACATTGGTGCCAAATCTCAGTGTAAGATCAGTGAGCCAGCCTGGGTTCATGAAGGGTGCTGATGTTTGGCAGCTGAGAGCTTTGATCAGAGTGATGACATGACCTCCATGAGAAGGAAGAATAAGAGCAGATATGCAGAAGCAGCCCTGCAAGCTGGAATCCTCTCGCAAAGAGGACAAGAGCTAGCATAAAAACCTTTCCTCTCTAGCTGTGTGGAAGCAAGAGGTATGGGGTATCAGGAGAAACAGACTGTACTTTACCCTGGTTGCCAGGTGGCATTCTGAACCTGACTCTCTCTTCAGGAGCCAGGAGAAATTTGCCTTAGGCTAACTACATGTGCTGAGGCCTGATTTAGAACCCAGGAGAATCATTGAGGAGGCCTTGTTCTCCACCCCTCCTTTCATCTCCCCTATCCCAGGCCATGCCAGAATTTTTAATGTAGCTCTAAATCCAGAATCCCTTTTGTTTTTCACTCAAGCAATCATAATATATGTTATTCCCGAAAAATATGCTTTGTGAAAACACTAATTTCACCTGTGAAGTGTAAGAACTAATAAAATCAACACGTTCTGTTGTTGAGTCAATGATTATTTCTTTATAGGATTGGTACAAATGTGTGTGTGCTTTTCTTTTAGTAGTGGGGATTGAACCCAGGCCTTTGCACAGAGCTACAGCCCTTGCCCTTTTAAAATTTTTATTTATTTTTCATTTTGAGACAAGGTCTCACCAACTGGCTAAGTTGCCAGGCTGGGCTTGAAATTGTGACCCTCTTGCCTTAGCCTCCCAGAGTGCTGGGATTATAGGTTTACACCACCATTTCTGGCTAACAAATATATCCTAACTATATTCTAACTATTCTAATATTTTATACATATTTCATAATAGGTACAACTATTACGTTTTTATTTTCTTCTCTCCTATTGAACTGAGCTGAGTAGCAAAGAGTTGAGAAAATATGGTAAGGGTAAAGGATAACAAAATCTGACTTCAGAGTAATCATTTTTTTTTAATCCAGCAAGCTGATAAGAAATAAATGAAAAACAATTTCTTTGACATTTTTGATTGCTGACAGCAGCCCAACTATTTAACTTTATCAGAAATTCCTTAATTTTATAGATCTCGAATAATATTAATTTAAAAGAATTATTTTTGGGACAGGGTCTCCTTAAGTTGCCCCCTGTGTTGGAATTTGTGATCCTCCAGTCTCAGATTCTCAAATGCTGGGATTATAGGCAGGTACCACACACCCAACTAAATGACTTTATCAGTTAAATTCCTTGTTCCTTGGGCCCCTTAGAAGTGAAATAAATAGGAAGAGGCCTGGGATAAATAGCTCCTTCCACACTTCTTTTTGAGACAGAGTCTCTCTGTGTAGTTCAGACTAGCCTTGAACTCACAGCAATCCTCTTGCTTCAGCCTCCTAAGGGCCAGGATTATAGGCATGCGCCACCATGCCCAGCCCTTTTAAACTTTTCTTTTTAATAAAAGATTTTGTCTTATTAGCAAGTAAGTTTGAAGACCATTGTCTTTAGTCAGATTCTTGGAAAGAATATGTTGGAAGATACAAACATTTGGTTCAACTAATATTTAAATGCTTACTCTGCTAATCCTGGAGGAGACTGCAGTGAAGTAGATGTATACCATCCTTAGCTGTTGCTTAGCAGGAAAGACAGATGTTAAACAATAACTGCAAAATTTAAGTGATAAACTTTCTCAAAGATAAAATAGAGTGTTAATGATGGTACAAGCAAGGGACTCTACTTGGTCTCTAGGACAGTGGTTTCCAAACCTTACTGGCATTAGAGTAATTTGGAAGGCATTCCTTGTCTCCAGCCCTGCCCAAGATTCCTCAGATTTTTACCTGCTCAGATGGAAATCTCTATAGTCTTTCTTCTTAGGGAGGCCAACAGAACCTGTCAAGATCTTTCTGAGGAAGTTAAAGTTCTTTAACTTTCTCAGAACCCTAAAAATGGGAGCCAGTCTAGATGATGAGGGAGGCCAGAAGAGCAACAGTTCATAGCTGCAGAAGACAACAAAAGCAACAAGAGCAAAAAGAGAAGAGCAAGCCTCTTCCAGTCTCTTACATTATATGCAGGCTACCTGTCCTAGGGTGAGTGTAGCACTCATACCCATAATCCCAGCACTAGTCAGTGAATCAATCACAAACTCTAGATTCAGCTGCCTCCATGACTGCATGAGGCTGTGAGAGGGACATCTATACACAAACCATAACAAGGACATAGGCAGTTTATTTCTCACTTGAGCATGATATCCAGAGGGTACATTTTTATATATAGACATTTTAATAAGGCAGAATCAAACTGCCTCTGTTGGGATCCCAGCTGTTATCTCCTAGCTGTCTGACCTTCAGGAAGTTTCATAATCCCTTTGTGACTCAATTTTCTTGTCTGGAAAATGGGAATAAAAATACTACAATCTAGTAGTGTTGTTTTGACAATTAAACAAATTAGTAAGTATTTGTAAGGCATGTAGATAAATGCTACCATATAAGGAGTATACATAAGAACAAATTAAATAAAAATAGTACCTTCCATATGTATGTTTAATTTAATGTATAACTTTTCACAGTATGCCATTCTTCTGATGTTAGGCTACTATTTCCTTCTCCTCTTCCTTTATTTATTACTGTTACCCCATAATTAAATTTTTTTATATGTTCAGTTGAGCTACACATTTTTTTTGAAGTACGAGCTTTTTCATTAGGCTTGTAAGTTGGTATTAATATTTAAAATATATTTTAAATATTTCTATTTTATAAATTTTATTTTAGCTGTTAAACGTTTAATGAAAGAAGCAGCAGAATTGAAAGATCCAACAGATCATTACCATGCGCAGCCTTTGGAGGTTAGTTTTCCATGTGGATTTTTATACTTTACTCTTTAAGAAAAGTGTTTTAAACTGCTTTTTCGTTGCTTGGAGTCATTACAGATGTGTTTGATGTAGTTTATTGATCTCTTTCTCTGTATTTCACTAGATTTTAGAATTAGACATTTTGGATGAAGCAGATTTCTGGTTGTAAGTGGGTCTCAGATACCAAATTAGTGCTAGGTCTTGAGCATGAGGCAGGAAAAGTGGAAAGAACCCCAGACTCTGCAGTTTGCAAGACTCAGTCCCTTGAGAGGTCCCTGCAGCTCCTCTGGGCTTTTTGCACAAATATCTTTGCCTTTCTTCAATCTTCTCATTTGTAAAAGGGTAGTATTTAAATGTGCTCAGTGAGGTTTTCATGGTCATAGGATAAAAATGAATAATGTATGTACAAGCATTTTATAAATTGAGAAGTACTTGGTAACTGTATGATAATATTAATAGCAAATGTTATTAGCAAATAGTTAATATTACTGACCATTTAAAACAAATTGTAAGGAATAATTTTTAAAGATTTGTTAAAATAACCCAAATTTATAATAATTATTTGATTATATGATAATTACCACAAGTTGATATTCTTTCAAGAATTAACTTCTAATTTAATTAAATCTGTAATCTTAGTTATGAATGTATAAAAATACTCAGTTTTTAATATATTTGCTTAAAAATATTTTAGCTTTTATAAGACATAAAACTTAGGTTAAACTGCTTTTATTTATACCTTTTATTCTTAAGACATTTTGTGTAGTAGAAACTAAGCAATAATATAAAATATTTGATTTTTCTTATCTGATATTTCTAGATTCATACTGATTAAAATAATCACACTTTTAAATGTTACTGATTCCTTGTCAATTATTGTTTTCATTTAGGATAATCTTTTTGAATGGCACTTCACAGTAAGAGGGCCGCCAGATTCTGATTTTGATGGAGGAGTTTATCATGGACGAATAGTACTGCCACCAGAATATCCTATGAAACCACCAAGCATTATTCTCCTAACAGTAAGAATTCTTGGCTTTTTGGAAAACTTATGGTTTAACTCTTCTTGATGGCTGTAAGACACAGTCAGATGCTTATTTTCATTAAGAAATAAAGTGGAATAAAAAAAATAAATAAAGTGGAGCATTGTTTTAATTTTGCCTTTGGAGTCCAGGCCCTGGGACTGCAATTTTTTTTTTTTTCCCCACAAAAAAATTCCTGAGAATCCAGTGCACCTGAGAAATGCTAGAGATACTAATGAATGCTTAAATGTAGCATAGTTATGAAGAATGTGTGCAAAGTGCTAGGCATAATATCTGGCCCATGTTAAGTACTCAGTAATGTTAGTGTATCCCATAGTCACATCGTCTCCTTTAACTTTCTATCAGTCTTGTTCTTCAGTTTCTTCTCTTTACAGTGAGAATGATACCTATTTCACTGAATTGATATGGGATTGTTAGTATCTTTTGTATAGCTCTTAGAATAAACTTGACACAGAATCCTCAGCTGTTTTATTATAATTTATATCTCAGAATTTCTATCCATCTTTACACATTTTTAAGTTGTTTTTTGTTTTCCTTTTTTGTTTTTTCAGACAGGAACTTGCTATTAGTTCAGGTTGTTCTCGAACTCATGGCAGTCCTCCTGCCTCAACCTCCTGAGTGCTGGGATTACAGGCATGCACCACCACCACACCTGGCACATTTTATTTTTATGTGAAAGAAAAGTATTGATCCAAACCCCCTCTTAGTTAAGCTTTCCTTTTCTCATTTCCTTTAATTTTTAGGATGTGTAATTCTTCCCCTACCCTTAAAAAACACGCAAACAAAAGACAAAAACCTTCCTGTTACCACTTTCAGCTGTTTCTGTTTTTCTCTTTGATAATCCTATGGACTCCTTACTTTAGTGCAGCCTGTTGCACTATGGCTTCCACACATAGTATATGAGTTTGGGAGAGCAGTCGGAGAAATCCCACTGCCTCTTCTCAGTCTTCATCCTGTTCCAGCTAAGTTACCTGACTTAGGTAGCAAATGGTGAAACAAAAGGTGTTTATCAGTAAATAGTAAATGAATGTGGCTTTTACCTACACTTGATACAATGGAAACAGCATCTGCTTTAGTGCGAATAGGCCTGGATTCAGATTAGCACTCTTTCCATTACACCATGTGTAGGTTATAAACTGTCTTTAAATTCAGTTTTCTCATCTGTCGAAAGGAATTCTGTGTGTGGTAAATATAAGCATGCTGTGTAATTTCTGGCATACAGAAGTTGCTAAAAAGGATTAGGTGATACTGAGGCTCATTAGCCCTGGGAGTAGGGCTGGATCAGAGTCCTGGAGGCATCCTGCTATGTCAAGAGTCACTTCGTTTAGTTGCCAGACCCTGGTGAATACCAAGTAGCCTGGAGGGAGGTGAGTGAGGAAACTGGTGTGTGTGTTGTGGGGCTGGGGGGGATCATTGACAGCAGCTCTACCAAATACAGAAATATTTCAGTAGTTAAACAGTGGTATGATGAATACCATACCATAATACCAGTGACAACTAGCACTCTCTTGATATTCAGTATTGAACTCTTTCTGGTTTACTTCTTGACTTTGGAAAATCTTTTTCAACTTTTATTCAACAAAGATTTCATAATCAGGTGTCATGTGCCCAGCCCTGTGGAGGTAGCAGAGGATAAGTTAAAGTCTGTGGCCAACTGGAACATATTCTAACTTTATTCTTCTTCTTGTTCACTGTTTCTGTAAACCCAGCTCCTTTTATTTATTTATTTGTTTATTTTTTTTGGTATCGGGGATCCAACTCATGACTGGGCGCTTGCAAGGCAGGTGCATATGCTGCTGAGCTAAATCCCCTGCCCCTGCCCAGCTCCTTTTACAAAGCCATTTAGATTGATGTTTACTTTTGTTTTGGTAAGAACAGCATTGCTAGTTACCAGTGGGTTTACGCCAGCAAAAGGAGAGGGAGCTATAGGTTCTCTAGATTATACACCTGAAAAAAAGAAAAGCACTTTCCTAACTATAGATTTTCTCTGTTTATCTTAAGATGTTCCTTTGTTATTTCTAGGACAGTGGTTCTCAGTGATTATTTCTGTGAAGAGGGGTGCTATATATATTTTTTTCTTTTTCTGGCATCACTATGCTTGCTACATTTCACATGCCTGCTAGACATCATTCATAGTTCTCCCACCAAGCCATCAGATCCAGCTTGAAATCATCATCTCTGCTATACATCTTCTGTATTCCTTACTAAATGGGGTCTTCCTTTTGAAAATCACTTTTATCTCAAAGCCTTACCCTCTATTCCGTTCTTTACCAATATCTAGTAACCTGACAATCAGTCCTTAGATTCTTAACCTCTTATTTATTGTCTCAGTTACTTTTCTCCCGTTGCTGGGACAAAATACCCAACACTCAAAATGAAGGAAGGAAAGTTTCCTTTAGTTTACTCTTTGTTGAAGTTTCAGTGCATAATCAGCTGACCCAAAGCAGGGTGTCATGGCACCGGGGCAACACTTCAAGGTAGCAGCCAGCAAAAGCAGCCCGAGCAAAGTGGGGGAAGAGCAAGCCTCTTTTCCTCCCTTATATCATATGCAGGAACACCCCCCTACTCCAGATATTAGCACTCACAAAATCTCTGTGCCATTCTCTTGCACAAGATGAGGATATTTACAAAGTAAGGATCCTGGCTCCCTGCTACCTCTCTTAGTTAAACGTCTAAACTTCTCAAGTTGACACAGTGCATCAACCATAATAATTGTCTTCTCTTTAAGATCCTTAACAGAGCATAGCTCTGTGCTGGGTATAGTGGACATCAGTATATCTTACTATGTTAATTTCTTAGATTCTGGTTTGTGTAAATCAACTTCAAAAAGATGCTGATACAACTTCTAAATTTAGCTTTTTTACTATTCATTCAACATCCATCAAATATTTTGGAGTCTCTGTAAGAGGCCAAAAAATGTGTTCCCTTAGGGTTATATTTGTTTAAAAATTATCTTTACAATTATTGTTAATATGCAAATATGAAATATATTTTGACTAGAAAGTATGAAACAGTAAACACACCTATATAATTTTTATTGTTTATTTCTAAGGCTAATGGACGATTTGAAGTGGGCAAGAAAATCTGTTTGAGCATCTCAGGACATCATCCTGAAACTTGGCAGCCTTCATGGAGTAGTGAGTATTAATAATTAATAGTGAATTTAAACCTTATAAAGCTTTAGTCAGTTAATAATAATGGGTACAAATACACTGTTGAGATTGAAGTTGTTTGGGGTAAATAATTTGATATTATTGAATAATAACAAAAATGCTTTTTCATGTCTAGATTTTTGCCAGCATGTTAATTTAACTCCCCTATTTGGACTTCTATAAAAGCCTTTGAGTTTTTTTTTCTCTTTTCAGAGTAATTGCAGTTCCCTTTACAAAGCAACTTAAATTGCTGTTTACTTTTTTGTTTCAGTAAGGACAGCATTACTAGCCATCATTGGGTTTATGCCAACAAAAGGAGAAGGAGCCATAGGTTCTCTCGATTACACACCTGAAGAAAGAAGAGCACTTGCCAAAAAGTAAGTTTTGCATCTCATTCTTTATTAAGGTCTGAGTGCTTCTGTGCTCTGTCTTTTACTTTGTGAGTGACCAGGGCTCAGAATCATGCATTATTGTTGCTATTTTACAAAAGCAATTCTACTGGGGTTGCAAAATTTCATGATTTTTTTGGGTGGTTCTTGGGGAGGGGGATTAATCCCAGGGCCTTACCAATGCTGGGCAAGTGGTTTTCTACTGAGTTCTACCCCCAGCCCTGCTATCTCATTTTGTAAAAGCAGTTGATAGTATTCCCTTAAGATGCATTTTTACTATATTGGGAGACATAGTCTCCTGGAAAGCATTTCTGGTTATTTGTATTATAGAAGAAGAAGAACCAGAGTGATAACCTTTATTTAGCTTTTCATGAGGTTATAAACTACTTGAGGGTTGAAAGGAAATACACTGGTATCTACAGTATCTCCCTCACTGTGCTTACATAATAAAGATTGGAAATAAAGACTTCATCAACTTGTGATTGCCCAGTGTTATACCTATGATTTTTTCCAGATGTATTTTTTGTCTACATTACCAAGATTAGTTATTCAATTTAAAGTCATCTTTCCTTTAATTAATGCTGAGATCTAATTCTTGATTTTGATAATTTCCTAGTAGTGGAATCTGTTGCCTGCCACCCTTCAGAAAAATTATGTTGAGTTATAGCGCATTTTACCATAGCACAGCATAGCCCAGTGTTGGCCCTCCATAGATATTTATTAAATAGGGAGTAGGGAGTAGCTCAGTGGTGGAGTACTTGCCAGCACTGGATTTCTAACACTGGGAAATAAAAAATAAAGTTATATTGTAGTGTCGGAAGATTTGGTAGACACTCTGACCCTACTAGCAACTATTATTTTTAAAAATTATTAAAGGAAAGAAACAAAACAAAACTTATTCCCAAATTGTGGAGATATACTTTACTTGAAACCGTTATTCACAGGTTACAATATATACTTTGCATACACAGTATTTTTATTTGATTTCCTATGTTGATTTTCTCTATAGCTAGTTTTATCCAGTTGAGTTCATGTACAGTGTTTTTAAAAAATGAGCTTGGTTTCTTGTTGTCATATATATGTATGTTTATTCATATTCTGAGTTTTTGGTCTACGATAGGAACCCTTTTAAAAGTGATTTTACATTCAGCCATGATAGCCTACTGTCCTTGTG
>PVLA01007171.1:0-109603 GCA_004027455.1 Hydrochoerus hydrochaeris | reverse complement strand
TAATTTCTTTTTTTTCGTATTATGATTTCCATCTCTTAGCTTCCTAAAAGATGAAAAAAAGGCAAATAATATATATTCTGCTTGTTTTTTTGATGATCAACTCTTCCACTGATATCCATCTATCCGTTTATCTATCCATCTATCCATTCATCATCCTTGCTTATTTTATGCCAGGTACTTTTCTAGATATTAGGGATATAAAGTAGGGAAATAAAGTCCCTACTTGCATTTATATACTATTAGGAGAGAGGCAAATCTACACACACACACACACACACACACACACACACACACACAGACACACACACACACACACACATAAATGGTATGTCAATTGGTGACAAGGAATATAAAGAAAAATAAAGCAGGCCAAGTGGGTGGTTAGGCTACTTTACATTGGTTATCAGAGGTAGATGTCTCCTCAGAGAATTTTATTTTGATTGACACTGAAAGCTAATACTGCTTTACCAGATAAGGACATCAATAGCCTGGCTTCTGTTTAAAAATTATCGTTTGCCTACAAGTGAAGATTGCATGCATACAAGAGTGGAGTTGGGGTAAATTGGTAAACTGTAAGAGCACAACTTATGTACACCTTAAACCATAACAGCACAACTAATGTATACCTTGTATTAGACTTCCTAGATCATGGGCTTCATATACATTTAGCTTTAGTAGTCACCATCAAATGGTTTCCCTAAAGTGGTTAACCATATCAGTTTGAACCCCCAACAGGAGCATAGGAAAGTTATTCCACATCATTGTCAATGTTTGCTCCTATCTACCTTTGGAATGCAGTGATACCATGTTGTGGTTTTAATTTACATTCTATGATGATGAATATTTGGGAGCATTTCCATATGTGTCATGTGATATTCTTAGTGGTCTGTTTTATTCTTTGTCCATTTTTGGGGTACTGTCTTTTTCTTATTGCTATGTATGAACTGGTTTATATATTCTGGATATAAATATTATAGATGAATTATAAAAATGTTCTCTTCCTGGGCTTGCTTTTTTTATGCTATTAATGATGTGATCTGATGTACAGAGTTTTAATTTTAATTTAGTTAAATTTATCAGCTTTATCATTTATAGCTACTACTTTGTATCTTGTTTAAAATCTCTTTGCCTATTAGCCTATTCCATGATCATGAAGATACTTTTGTACGTGTTTCATCTTATAATCTCTCCTCTCTTCTGAAATCTTTACTGATTCATCTTTCATGAAGTTTTGGATGTTATTTTGAAGATAAGCCCAATAGAGTACTTACTGGCTTATGAGGGAATGAGATCAAATGAAGAGTATATGGAACTTTACTTTGCCTCACCCACCCTAAGAAAATAAACAAGAATTTTACTATTCTGTTATTTTAGAATTACTATATACAATTATAAGACACAGATTATAAGAAACCTGTGGTAAGGACAGTATCTTAGGAGCTATGTATATTCAGGTCCTAAAACAGTGATGGTGCTATGTGAGAATTCAAAACACATGGATGAACAGTCCTTCATATTAGAATACTTGGTAAGTGCCTAAGAATATAGCATGGAAAAAGAAAGAGCACCATATTCTCAGTATCCAGAAACACACAATTAACATCTGATATTTTTCCTTTATGTTTTCCTGACTTTTTTTGCTTAACAGGGTTGTGATCAAATTGCACATATATTTTTGCATATTAAATTTTTGTTCACAATATAACAAAAATTCACTCTAAACATAATTTGCAATGCTTTCATAAAATCTGATGAAGTGGATATTGTATAATTTGCTTTTCTACTATTTAATGTTGGACATTTGTTTCTTTTTCATTATTAAAACTTTCATGCACAATTTTGTGTTAAGATCTTTATTTGGGTTTGTAATTACTTCCTTAAGAGAGATTATTAGAAGTAGAATTATTGTTCAATTGATTTTTTAAAAAGATTGCATCCATTTATACATTCCATTAACAGTATATAAGACCCACTTTACTGTATGCTTGCCTATATCAGCATTATCTATTTTTAATAATATCATTGAAAAAAAAGATCTTGTTTTGGTTCTAATTCTGTAAGACTAAATATTCTTCATATGTCTAGTAGTATTTTTTTTCTCTTTTAGAAACAAACTATTTATTTCATTTGCTCATTGGTTTCTTAGATTCATGTTATTAAAGTGAATTTTATTTATTTATTTATTTATTTATTTATTTATTTATTTATTGGTACTGGGGATTGAACTCATGACCTCATACCAGGCAGACACACCACGGAGCTAAACCCCTGGCTTAAAGTGAATTTTAATAATGGTCAATATAGTATAGAGATTTTCCATTTATTGTATATTATGAAACTTACATGATGTTGACTTTTCAGTATATGACATTATATTTATGCAGATAATCTGTCTTTTTCTCTTCATCACTTCTCGCTCTCCTGCCCTTTTTTTTTTTTTTTTTTGCGGTACCGGGGATCAAACTCATGACCTTGCACTTGCCAGGCAGGCGTTAGGCCACTGAGCTGAATCCCTGGCCCTTCCTTCCCCTCTTAAATCCCTTCTCTCCCTCTTTCCTTCTTTCTTCCCTCTGCTCAAACACTTAGAAACTAGGAATTTATTTGTGCTAGTTATTTATGTCTGTCCACATCCACCACACCCTCCTCTGCTGTGCTTTGTGCTCAGGGTAACTGACCCCCCTACAGGCTGAATTCTGTCATGCCCTTGTTTCTGGAAGTTTTGGGCCAATTAAAGACACAGGCAGAAATTCTATGGTGGACAGAGACAGAAACTGGAATATTGAATCCTTCTGTTCCTTCCTGCTTTGCCATGTGCTGGCAATGCTGGGCTTCTCTACAGTTAAGTTTCTTTCTGGTGGCGCTTCTCTCTTGGCTTCGGCTCTGCAGGGGCATTTGTAATGTTTTCTTCCCTTATTCATTTAGACCTAGGAACACAATGATTTCCTGCTGTCATGAGTTCTTGTGTGCACAGGATCCTTTGCTGACTGCCTTAACCCTGCCTGCTGTTTTATTAATGCCCCTTCAGTAAATTCTTTCATTAAACTCTTACAAATACCATCCATTTTTTTTTTTCTGGGGTCCTGATGAAAACATACTTAACTATGTTCTGCTCTAGCTTCTTCTAGGAAAGCACTCTAAAGCAAAGTATGTTAAATTCTACTTGTACAGAGTGGTAGAGATCAACTTTTTAAAATCAAATCCTTGGGCCCACAAGTAGGTCAAGTGAAATATTTTTCAACTTATGAACATCTGTGTTATTTTATAAGGAAATAAGGCACTGTTTTCCAGTGTATTTCTCTTTACCTAGTTTTGACAGTACAATAAATGAATATTTAGATGCTGATAGTAAAACAAACACCTTGAAATATTTATATGGTGTTTATTACCAGTATTATAGTCAATGGTAAATACTGCTCACACTGATGCTTGGTGCTCAAAGTCTGAACCTCTTGCCGGAAGTTTTATTATTTGCCACTAATTAAAGTACATTACTAATTTCCTGACCATTGTATGTAAAAGATTTTTAGGTCACAGACAGTTAGGAGGCCAATTCGTATTATTAACTATTTAAGCTCTGATTAAAAGGGAAACAGCTTTTGACCTACTACTGTTTTTATCCTTTATGTTGAATCCCAAGAATTCAAAAATTAAAAATTAAAAAAAATCACACATCAATTCAACTCCTAACATTAGGTCAGGTAGCTCTGAGGATACACAAACACAGGTACCTGGTTTTTCTTTACTCAAAATGGCTACAGAAATCGTACTGAAAAGACCCATTTTCTACAAAGAGCTCTCAGAGCAAGCCAGTGTAAGAGTTTGAAAATTTACCATTCATGCATCATTCCTTTTGTGTGAAAGCATACAGAACTGTCTCATTTTGCTTCACCTTGGATAAACTGAATGTTCATTTGGACTCTATAGGTATAGTAGTTATTAAGCCTGGAAGCACAAATTTTCAGAAATAGTTTTGGCAAGCAATAAATCTACAGTTTATTGGTGACAGACTTCAGCAGTTATAGCTATGTAGAATTTCCCTGGGGAAATATTTGTTTCATCCTGAGAGGCATCTCTGGAGTCAGAAAAACTTGGGCTTGAATTCTGGTTGTGACATTTATCTGTATGATCATGTCAAGTTCCATAATCTTTCTAAGCATCTGTTTTCCTATAAAAGGAGAATAATAGTGCCTGCCTTAAAGGATTGTTAAGAAAGTTAAATTAGATAATAGAAAGTGTTTAACATAATACCTAGTACTCAATAAGTATATTGCAAAAATCCAACACCATGGTATTTGATTTAAAAGCCGGTAGGGGTGCCTATGAGTATACCTGTTTTTGTTTTGTGGTTGCTTTTGTATTTTGGTGAGAAATAGAATCCAAGGCTTTGTGTACTTTGAGCATGCACTCTAGCACTGAGCTACACCTCCACTTGACTTTCAAAAGTTGGTGACTTTCAACTCCTGCCCTGAAGATATCCAGCTTTGAGGATACACAATGACATCATCTTATTCAGAACAGTGCAAATGGCTGTAGAAATTGTGTTGAAAGACCCATTTTGAAATGTGAGAATATATGGGATAGTACTAAATTAAAAACATATCTGTGCTGAATAAAATGCACTATACTCAGAGCAAAGGGTAAAAAAAAATAAAACTTAAAGAAATATTAAGAATGCCAAAGGTGTTTCAGGCAGTAACTTTTGAAAAATTAATATAAACTGTGAAATTCTTTAGCTATTCTCTTTATAGTCTAAATGTTTAGAGAGTTGTCTTTGAAAATGAATGAAAACCTGTATTTTGGAATATTATCGTGGTAACAAGTCATTATTTTTTCTTACTCTTAATCAGATCCCAGGATTATATAAAAACCAAAGATATCAAAGAAATGCATTTTTTCTGGTGTTATGCTTGGTCACCTGAGATGA
This sequence comes from Hydrochoerus hydrochaeris, assembly GCA_004027455.1. NCBI lineage: Eukaryota > Metazoa > Chordata > Mammalia > Rodentia > Hydrochaeridae > Hydrochoerus > Hydrochoerus hydrochaeris. Next base: position 104,679 of record PVLA01007171.1, on the reverse strand, counting down.
TGTCTGGATACAGATTTAAAATTAAGCTCTTTTTTACACTTGTATGTTTACAGAGAATACTAATTATTACCTGAATATAACACTTAACAGATAAACTACATCTAATTGCTATACATAGTTTTTTTTTTTTTCCCATAGTTGACAAAATGAATTTAGAAACCATTAGTGTTTTAGGGCAATAAAGCTCACAAAAAAACTTATCTATGTTTCCCAATTTTAGTGGGACCCTAATAATCAGTGCATTAAGTGGTGTTTAAAAGGAAGGAAAATAGCATAAAGACACTTAAAGTTTCGAAAATATAACAAAACTTAACCAATCATGACTTTATCTTATTTTGTTCCTGATAAAGATAAAAACAAACAAAGCAATTTTTAGGAACAAGATAATAGGTTTTCCACTTTAAAACAGATGATTCTACCCTACTGGGGTAGACTTCAAGGCCTCTCCAGTACTCCCAAGGCCCAAACAGGCTATCACTAACATTTGTGGTGACTTAGGTTCCCTCTTCTTTCCTCAGCAGCCAGAGGCTAATCTAATTTCTGCTATCTTTCCATCTCTGTAATAATTATGAAAAATCTGCCAAGGAAAAAAGAAGACTATTTTTTCCTGGTCCCTGCTTCTATTGCTTTGTTGCCACTCTGTCCTGATGTCACAGTGACAGTGTTTAGCTGTGCAGATCACAGCACAACTGGGTTTTATAAAAATCTCATGACTTTCTTGCAATCTCATGAAGACTCTGCCTCTCTACAAATTCACTATTCACTCCTCTGTTTATTGGAAGGTCCTATGAAGCTAAAATGTAGAAATTTGATCATTTCTACAGCAACAAGTTCTAACCATGGGGTTAGAAAGACTCTTAAGCAGAGGTGTTCCTCCGAAAGAATGAAAGACTGGTTAATCTAATTGATGTTTACTGAAGGTTTACTATGCATCCAGTACTGTTAGTCACCATAAAGTACATCAAGTAAGATAACTCAGATTTTTTACTGAGATGTAAAATAATTTCATCCTACTTATTGTCAATTTTTATTTTTAGGAATCTTCATGTTGGATGTCAGAATCTAAATGTAGTTGGATTTCCCATTCTCTTTTCAAAACAAATACAGTAAATCTGAAAACCACAATAATACGGTCAGAAAATGCTTGCCTTATGTCCTTGCATTCTAACCCGTTAGGCCATTATGCCGCATTCTTGTTGAGAAAAAGAGTGCTGAGTTTCAGAAGGGAAAGAATATGAAAATAAAGCATTGTGTGTGCTATTATACAAAATGTCACAGAATATCATGCATATTTTATAGTCACTCTTCCCAGCTTATTTAATTACTTTATAACCATGCCATTCATGAGCAATATAGTTACTCTAAATTTCATAACAATAAAAAACTTTATTACATGTCACCTTATATTTTACATAGACATTTTTATATTTATGGCTAGTTACTTCATACTGAGGCAATGACTTGGAGAATTAATACTCTAACTTAAACTTTTATAATTTTAGAAATCATAAAGCTATATCTGCAAGAACCTAGAATGTGTGGTACTGAAGCAAGATGTCAAAATCTGGTCGTGAAAACTCTAGGACACTCAAAAAAACATTCGTCTTGCATTTTGCAGATCAGAGAGTTTCTTTTGTGTTTACATAATAACAGCTCACCACAATGCTTGGTTAAAGCCAAAGCAAATAAAACAGAGGCATAAAAAATAAAAGTAGGACTAGCCTTTATCTGGTGAAAACCTACAGAATTTTACTGATTAAAATAAGTACACTTTTTAAGTAAGAAAAATCTCAATTTGAGGCAAAGTGCAATTATTTTTGATCTTCACATCAGCTTTTCTTTATAATATTTTTCAAGTTGCTTTTTAAAATACCTAATAAAATAGTTTCTACATTAATATACTGCTGTTCAGCTGTCTTTGCTTTGTTGTTTCCATTTCATTTGGGCTATACTGTAAATTTTCATTGCCAGGATTCAATTATCTCTCTGTATTCTCACCTGACCTTTGTATCAGTGAAAATATTCAATATGAAAGATTTGGCAATAGAAGTTATGTTTAAATAGCCACTTGTATTTCTGAGCTTCGGCATGACTGTGTATGCATATAAATAAGTACATAACAATATTTCACTTATTTCACATATTTCAATATTTCACCTCATTAAACTTCAATTTACCCATCTGTTAGTTAGTAGTCTGATCTAGCTTAAAGAGTTGTTACAAAAGCGTCTGCCTGGCAAGTGTGAGGTCGTGAATTCAATCCCCTGCACCAAAAAATATATATAAAAAAGAGCTGTTAAAAGAAACTAGAAGATTAACAGTTACATCTCTGTATCATGCATATCATATATCTATATCTATTTGTCCCTGGCACAAAAGAAGAGCGTGTAAAAAAATAATACTGACTGCTGTTGAAGGAAAAGGGCTGAACCAGATAGTCTTGACTGGTATAGAACAGTTCAACTGTTAGGAAATTCAGTTGTGAGAACTAGGGAGGAAGAAAATGAGTTTATTCTACCTCCTCTCTGACAAGATGTGCAATTTCATTGCCTCAAGGTGTTTGTTTCTGATCTGTAATTTAACTTCAGTTAAATGCTATGATATAAAAAAAAGTTTTCCTTGTTAACTAGATATTTATTTTAGCACATATCTGGTATTAGTCAGAGATTGTATATAATCTCATTCTGATGTAATGAATGAAAGAACCTCTGAAAACTGGATGATAGTTGGCTAGCCTTAGTTTTATGATACATTTCAGACCTAAGGTTCTACTATTAGTAGAAGCAAAAACAAAAATTCTTCCTCTTGCTTTTCTGCCCTAAAACACTCACCTCACACACCTGTTTACTTTCTGCTTGCAGGTAAATGTCTACATCTGCTAGGGTGTGGTTTCCATGGATGACACTCCATTACTTAAAGAGCAAGTTCCAAAGATCAAACTTTCCCTCACACCTGTTAGTCCTAAGTAGGTCCTCTTAGGGCCATTAAAATGGAGCCAGTCTCATTGATTACAAAGAAATTAAGAATGAAATAATTGAGGCAACTGCTGAAACCTTTTCAGACTCATCTTTTCAGATCTTTGTTATGGATTCGGACATTTGGTTATGGATATACCATGTGTATGCTTTTTCCTCTCAACCAACCAGCTGTTATCCCCAGCTTAGACAACAAACAAGCTGCTTTGGTTAGGTGGCCTCTGATGGCTCACTCTTGTCATCTTTTCAGCTCCTCTTCACTTGTTTTGTCACCTCAGGTTATCTGGGTTAACAGTTGACTGTTTAGCCAATCTCCTCAAAGTGTTCAGCTTCTTTAAAATTTCCAGTCTGGTTCTTTGGTTTTTCTCTCTCTCTTCCTGTCTGTCTCTGTCTCTATGTCTCTTGGTTACTTTATGTTTGTCTCCCCCTTTCCCCATTTTTCTATTTCTGTCTCTGTCTCTTTCTCCAATTTTTTTTTTTTAGTACCAGGGATCGAACTCACGACCACGCACTTGAAAGGCAGGCACTTATGCCGCTGAGCTAAATCTCCGGCCCTCTTTCTCCAATTTTTTATGTTACAATATCGCACAAAGATCTCTTCTTAGCTTACCTAACTGCCTTCTCTTTTCTTTTTTATGCCATTTATGAACAAGACACTGACCAGTAGTACCACAACTAGAAAACTCCTTGCCTTGAAGAGAACCATCCTCCTCCCCAAATGAACATGCTTTAATGGTAATGCAGGAAAAAAGCAATCTATATATACCAAAAGTGAAATTAGAAGTTAAAAAGGGCCATGAATTTGTAACCTGAGTGCCTATTCAGAATTTTACAAAGATTCCTCTACTTTTTCATTTGACTTTTCCTTGGTAGTCAGGATCTAAAACAGAGATTTTGGTTCCATTCAATTACACTGTTCTCTGTTTTGTGTAAATAGATATAGTATTCCTATTTCATTAGGGATAAATAAACTATCGTGGGTAAGTCTGAGATGTCAGATTAGGACACTGTTCCCAGGGAAATACAAATTTCAAATTTAGTATAAGCAAATTATCAAGTGAAAATTCATAAACTGAGTGGGAAAGTTCATAATCTAGAGCAAGAACTTATTCACACTCTGGTTTTTCACTTGATAATGACTTCATCTTCTGCATGAAGATTCAGGAATATGTGCAAAAGAAGAAAATGTGAACAGGCATTCCTTAAATTAATTCACTTCTGTATTTCAAATAACACATATTGAGAAATTGAATTGAATGATGTGACAAATAAAATATTTATTTCTCATATGCAATATGGATGCGTCAATTTCTCTGAGAAATTTCACTTTTTAATGTGCTAAGTTGGTGTTTGTATTTCATTAGTAATGGCTAATGAATAATCTATTTTTCTCTTGCAAGAGTCAAAATCATGATATTGTGGGGAAACCAGCTCCAACTCTTATTCCAGCATCGTTGAAAATATGCGCTCCCATTTTTTGCTAGTTGTTGAATCCCTGGCTTTATTTTTGTGGTGGCAGATGACAAGATTAGAGTGAGATTATGAAATTAATATAACAATATGTACAAAATATCTGCTATATACTCTGTAGTTAACTATACAATTAACACTGTAAAAATATCATGGTGGCAGTAAATATACATAAAATCATTATATTTATAATATTAAGATACCCAGATGGCTTTAATAAAGAACATAAAACATATTTTTTAAAAAAAGATCTGTTCTACTAATCTTAGTGAAAATACACTACAAGGTAGGCACTTAACTTATAAAAATAATACAGAACACTAAACATCACTCCAAAATATCAACCCACTCATTACAAATCATTCATTAAACTCAATGAAATCTTGTTTTGTTTTGCTTCATTTTGGTATTTTTATATCAGGAGTCAAACTCATGACCTCGTATTTGCCAGGCAGGCACTTGTGCCACTGAGCTATATCCCTAGCCCTTAATGAAATATTTTATAAAGGACAATTCTCTTTCAACAATATAATATTTGTGTGGCTCATTCTGATATAGGGGAATGAAACTCCTGACCTACTACGTCTATGAGTTTGTGTTCTCTAAAACTGAAGAATGAATTTTAGGAACAACGGAGGTTAAGAGTAGAATACATTTATTGAGAGAAAGAAAGCTTCTATCTGAAGAGAGCCAGAAGGGGTCCCAAGAGGGTTGCCAAGGACTCTGTCTTTTCCAGGGATTTTCATAGAGTAAAATCATGGGGTGAGATGGGTTCAAGGTGGGGAAAACTGGGAACTCAGAAAGCAGATGGGCATAAAGTGGGCCCATAACTATAGTTATCCATTAAGATTAATAGTTCAGGTAAAATTAAATTGGGGACAAATGAGGAAGTGAGTCACGTAGAAAGCAGGCATTCTTAAGGAGCATGACTGCTTCCCTAGGGGGTTGGAATGGGGCTCCTGGCTTCCTCAGGGTGATAAGGAACTATTTAGAATATCAATCCTCAGGATATGGGTGCATTTGTTTGGTCTTTTGTCTTGAGGCCTGGCCCACAGCAGGAGGTGTCCGTCTCCCCCGCAGTTGCCAGGTATCTGGGCTTCCACACTGGCTCCTTTGAGGACCTAGTCCTGTCTCCCTGCCTATAATATTTTTAACTAATTTAGTTACCTGCAACAATTCAAATCAGAAATGGCAGTTACACTTGAGCTTTTTACTTTTCTACATGTAAATGAAAAATCAGACAGACACACATACAGAGAATGAGAGAGAGGAGAGAGAGAGAGAGACCCTATTGTTGTTCTCTTCTAAACTCATTCATTAAAATCCCAGTAGAAGACAAACATAAAAAAGTTACAGGAAAATAAATTGCAATTTATGTTCAGTAGTATATGCTGTCATGTTGAAGAGTGAATAAAATTAAGAACAAGGGATTTCTTTGTTTTCGTTTATTTAAATGTGAAAGTGGATTACCACTTAAATAGAATGTGCAAAATAAATGTTTCATATCCTAATAAAACAGCCACTTTTAATAACATTTGGAGCAAAAAGAAGTTCCTTCCAGACCAAGGTGCTTTTAAAATTTTTTTTTAATAGAAGAAAACTTTCATCTTTTAGTCAGAGAAGGTCAAATGGTGATAAAGTGTTCTTTTTCTTTGTGAAGGGAAAATAGTCAGATGCTTTTGTTTTTCTTATCTTCTTTTTTTAGAAGCTACTGTTTTTTTGTTTTTGTTTTTTATTTTGGTACTGGGGATCAAACTCAAGACCTCCAGCTTGGCAGGCGGGCATTTCTGCCACAGAGCTAAATGCCGGGCCTATATCTTCTTCTTCTTCTTTTTTTTTTTTTTTTGGTCTTTTTTGAGACAGGGTCTCCCTATGCAGTTCAGGCTGGCCTTATGCTCACTTTGTAGCCCAGGCTGGTCTGGAACTCAAAATAATCCTCCTGCCTCAGCCTCCGGAGTACTGGGATTACAGGCCTGAGCCACCACGCCCAGCTCATATCTTCTTTTTTTAATACCCCTTCTCACTCTATCTCCCAAAGAGTAAACAAAACAGAATTATCAATCTGATATGTGACAAATAATTTGTAGCGATTTAATTTGCTTTTTCTTGGTAAGCAGTGTGGCAGACAGATTTTCCTAAAATGGCTGCATCAATATCTATCCCACATTCTCTTCTTAAAAGTAACTTTGAACTTCTTAAAAGTAATTTTAAAAGTAACTGTTGTACTCTAACTCTTAGCGCAGCTATTCTGTTCTGTATGTGCCACGCCCCTTGACCTTTAAAAAGGAAAAAACAGGATGTCCCATTTCCTCAGGAATGCACATGTATGGGCCCCCCACATCTTTGTGGGTTTTTTCCCCTTTATAAACCACCCCCAAATCTTAGCCCAGTTGCACAGCACTGTAAATTCCACTCTCACTCTGTGTCACTGGATACCAGCCTAAAAATAAATAATAAAGCGCTCTTTCCTTTTTCTTCAAAGACGTCTTGGCCTCTTTTATTCTTTTTGCCTTTTTTTACAATTTTCATTTTATTTTGGGGTGCAGCCTTTTGGGGTACAACAATAACTGTGATACTAAAAGGTAAGGTCTATATTCCTGGTCTTGAATCTAGGAGGTTTGTGACTAAGGCAGAATTGCAGTGTGTGACTTTTGATCTAAGTCATAAAGATGATCCAACTTATGATCTAATTTATGGAGAATCAGTCTTGGAACTCAGCTGCCACATTCTGAAGGATCTGCAGAGGGGACGTAGGTTTCCGGTCAGCAGACCAGTCCACACCAGCATCAATCCACAGGCTCGAGCAAAGATGCCTCCAGAAGTTAGCTAGCATTTAGCTGTTGAGTCACCATTCAGCTTTTGAGTTTTCCCAGCTGAAAATTCAGACATTGTGAGGGAGACAAGCTGTCCATGTTGTAACCTGTCCAAATTTCTGAGTAAGAGAATTCCTGACATAATGCGATGATTGTCTTCATGTTACTAAATTTTGGGGCGGTTTGTTAAGTTGCAGTAGAAAACAACAACCAGGACATCCACTGTGTTTTCATGTATTATTTTTTAATCGGTGCCAGGGATCAAACTCACAAGTGCGCTTGCAAGGCAGATGCTTATGCCACTGAGCTAAAGCCTTGAATGCTTGCAAGGCAGGAGCTTACGCCACTGAGCTAAATCCCCAGTCCCTCTTTTCATGTATTTATTGACTATTTAGGTTTCTTCTGTGTACTGAAGTATGAAAACTTGCCTATTTGACTCTAGTTGTTTTTGTCTTGCTCATATATTCTACATATTTATCCTACTTTTATTATGTATATTATAAATATATTTGGGTAGTTACTTGTTAAATAGGACAAGTGTGAATTTTATGTAGTCAAGAAATTTCAACTTGCTCTTTTAGTTTGGGGAGGTTTGTATCTTTTTTTAGGGAGAGGATTTTCTAATTGAAAATTATAAAATAAAATCTTATTTCTTCTATTAGCTTTATACCTTTTATATGATAAACTCATTACTGAATCATGAACATATTATTTAATATGGTATAGGGTAAGATAAACCTCTTTCATGGACAGTCAGAGCCAGGTGTGGTGGTGCACACCTGTCATCCCAGTCCTCAACAAGCTGAGGCGGGAGGACAGTTGTGAGTTTGAGACCAGCCTGGGCTACAAAGTGAGCTCAAGGTCAGCTTGAACTTCATGGTGAGATCCAATCTCAAAAGACAAAAACACAAAAACAGGGGCTGGGGATTTAGCTCAGCGGTGTAAGGGCCTGCTTGGCAAATGCCAGCTCCTGAGTTCGATCCCCAGCACCAAAAATAAATAAATAAATAAATAAATACATAAATACATAAATAAATAAATAAAACAAGACAAAACAAGACAGATGGGCTTATACTATTCATTTAAATAATAGATCTTTTCTTCACTGATTTAAAATGTCTTCAACTAAATTCTTAAACAGATGTCTACTATTGAACTCTATTCTGATCACTGATTTAGCTGATCATTATAAAAATACCATTTAAAACATTTTCAGTGGCTTTTTGAAAAGTTTTGATATTTGGTAAAGCAAATAATCTGGCCTCATTTTTTTGCCCTCAAAATTTTTCTTGTCAGATTTTAAATATTTCATCTTTCAGATGAATTTCAGAGTTTATTTGCCAAGTGCCTTGAGAAAACTGCTTTGACTTAGAATGTGTGACAAGATGACAGTTATTATACTGTACGATCTGCACATGAATTTCCTATTTACCTGGATCAACTTTTAGGTCCTTTAGTAAGGTTTTAAAAGTTCCCTTGATTTTGTATAATTTGTTTTGATTTATTCAGAGGCAGTTTATTGTTTTGTTACTTGTAGGTTTTTAAAAAATATTTTACTAATTTTTCATTTCTATAGTATAGTAAAACTACTGAGTTGTATGCATAGGTATTTGCACCTATATATAAAAAAACAGATAATAATCTTATACTCGGTTTTCTGTTTTTACTCCTTTAACAGCTTTTCAATTGATTTGCCTTGAATCTTCTTTTGAATTGGAGGTTATTTTTCCTTTGAATTATGGATTATACTTTCTGTAGTTAAAAATTTTAGTATATGTTGAACAGAGCTAATTTTAAAGTAGAATTATATATCATCTAATAGTTTCTGAATTTTAAAAATTTTTTTTATCAGTTTTTAAAATTAGTTTAATATTTAACTAGAATAGAACTAGAATTTGGTAAAAGTTAAAAGAATAATATTTTGTGACACATGAAAATTAAATGAAACTTAAGTTTAAGTATTCATAGCTAAATTTTTATTGGAACAAAACATGCTCATGCCTTGATGTATTATCTATGATTGTTTTTCTACAATGGTTGAGTAGAATTGCAATATAGAGTATATGTTACTCTTACTGTCTGCAGTGCTGCAAGGCTATACAGATGTAATTGTAATTAGATTGCATTTCAAGTATCACGATGTACTATGATATATTATGATTTATTAAAATTATCACTATATCCACCATGTCAAAACAAAAAAAGAAAAGTGAACTACTAATAGTATACACATAGAGTGTGGATGCTTGTTATCATACAAAGTGTGAGATAACATTACAGTCATGCTTAAAAAATGTAGTCTATATGAGCTTTACTAGATTAAACATTAATCACATTTTACCTCACCAATAAGCAATAGTCAAAATAATGAAACAATCAAATATCTCATTACAGCAGAATTGTTTTTACAAAAATAAAAAATAAAAATGAGCTTATGTCCAACATAATTTTCTAAGTGGCTCATCTGTCAAGCAAGGAAATCTGTTTATTGATGGTAAATTAGATTGTGTTTGATTATAGCTATTGAAGAAATTATCAGAGAACACAAACTTATTTAAATGTATTTGCTTTTTAGTAAAAATAGTTGTTTGAAACATTGAGAATGTGTAGAGCTATGCTAAGTCAATTGCAAAATAATGGAATAATTGAATAGTTTTCCTTGTCTCTTGATAAACTTACAGATGTAACTATAACTATTTAGTTTCTGATTTAAGAATCAATCCTGAGTCTGAAATGACTCAATACTTAGCCTCTATTCTAGCTACATTATGAATCAATAGATAAAAATATTTTCAAAAAAGAAACTGGTAAGTACTACAACCTGAAGGAAAATCTAGGATGTGTTCTAATTAGTAGTAGCAGAAATATTTGTTTTAAAGCAGAAATAAGGCCTAATTTCATAAATTTGCATTGCCTGTGAAAGTATAAGGCATTTTAAGCTTGTAGTTTTTTACTGTATTATTCATCACCAGGGGCTTTTCTTTTCTCTTCAGTTGAGGAGCTTCTACCCACCCTTCAATTGGAACTAATTAATTTAATGACATATTAAAGGCAAATATTTAGAGAAGAATTTAGTATAGGGCTGGGGATTTAGCTCAGTGGCAAGCGCAAGGTCGTGAGTTTGATCTCTGGTATTAAAAAAAAAAAAAGAATTTAATATAATTCTTTAAGAGTCTTCCAAGCAATGAATGTGCTCAATTAATCATATGCTCATGGACCGACATTATCATTTGGGAGTGCTTATCTACGTGAAAGGAAATTTCAAAAATGGAAATATATAAAGTCTAAATTGGATGTGGTAGTCCATGCCTGTAATTCCAGCTCTCTGGAGGCAGAGGCAGGAGGATCACCGTGAGTTCCAGACTAGTCTACCATACACAGTGAGTTAGTTTAAGGCCAGCCTGAATTATATTGTGAGTTCAAAACATCATCTTAAATCACAAAAAAATATTATACATTATATTTAAAATCTCGTTATGAATCAGCATTACATTATGTTTTGTTTTGTTTTTTTGGTACTGGGGATCAAACTCACGACCTCGTGCTTCCCAGGCAGGCGCTTATGCCAATGAGCTAAATCCCCAGCCAGCATTACATTATGAATCAGCAAAACAACAAATATATATGTAATCTCATTATGAATCAGCATTAAAAGATGGACATAGCCAAGTGATTTTGATGATAGGAAATACTTTGACTCTCAATTAAGTGAAATGTTCTCTTCCTTACAATGCAATGATTCTATGCTTATTAGTAGGCCCATATTGCAGAAATTCTATACAACTCTGCTAAATTTTCAATTTTTGTCAATAAAGAATTTTGAAAATTTTGTTTTGTCATATAACTATTTACATAATATCCTCTATTTTGCCTTTTAGTCTGCAAAGTCTAACATATTTACTGTCTGGTTCCTTAAAAAAGACACTGTCAATCCTTGACCTAGAATATTCCCTTGTCAAAAAAAGCCTAGCAAAGATATCTCTGAAAATCATTTCTAAGCTCATGCTTGTTGAGTACATGCTGTGTGTAAAGGTCTTCTCTTGTAAGAGAGGCACTAATATTTGCAATTATAATATGGAGAAATTAAAGTTCAGGGTCTTTTCCAAAGTCATACATTGGTAAATGACTCAACTATGATTTAAATATGGCCTTTTTTGGCTGTAATACTTAAGCTACATGGCCTTCAGGAAGTTGTTTAACCTCTCTGAGCTTCAGTTTTGTTTGCGAACTGGAGATTATAACTACAGTATCACGTATTATATACAGTTAATTTAAGCATTAAAATAATATATGGAAAGCACTTAGAATGGTGCTACTTAGGGACAGTCACAAATGGGCTGGTGGTCCAGTTACAGCAATAATATCAATAAAATATAGTTTATTATTTAGAAAAAAGTGATGTGAAACAGTTGTAATTTAGCTGGCACTTAAGAGATTTTTTTTTCCGGTACTGGGTATTAAACTCATGACCTAGCACTTGCCAGGCAGGAGCTTATGCCACTGAACTAAATCCCTGGCCCGAGATTTTTACTTATAAAATCTGTGTTATTAGGTTGATGAGAAAAGAACCTAATATATATTAAACACAAAAAATAAAAATTAGATTTAAATATGATTAAATCTATTTGAGTAGTTGAGATAGCCATGGGGGAGGGTCCTACTCACTGGGGCTTATTGCTGTAGTACAGGAAGAATAATGAGGGCTGAGGAAATCACTCCTCTCCACCTTGAGTTTGGGCAGCACCCTGGGGCTATTCCTCCTTCCACTGTCCTAATGCTGCAGGCAGCTGAGTTAGTGAGAAATACAGGCAGTGAGGCAGGGCTAGGTCCTCAAAGGAGCCAGGGCAGAAGCCCAGATACCTGGCAATTTCAGGGGAGACAGACATCTCCTGCTGTGGACCAGGCCTCAAGACAAAAGACCAAACAAACACATCCATATCCTAAGGAATGATATTCTAAATAGTTCCCTATTACCTGAGGAAGCCAGGAGTCCCATTCTAATCCCACAGGAAAGAGTCAATGCTCTCTAACAATGCCCGCTTTCTACGTGACTGGCTTCCCCATTTGTCCCTATTGTAATCAATTTTGCCTGAACTATTAATCTTATTGGATAAGATTGGATAGCCCACCTTATGCCCATCTGTCTTGTGAGTTCCCAGTCTTCCCCCACCTTGAATCCATCTCACTTCATGATTTTACTCTATAAAAGTCCTTGAAAAAGACAGAGTCCCTGGCAACGGCTTGGGACTCCTTCTGTCTTCCTCAGACAGAAGCTTTCTTTCTCTCAATAAATATATTCTGCTCTTAATCTCCATTGTTCCTAAAATTCATTTTTTGATTTTAGAGAACAGGAACTCTTACTAGACATAGTAGCTCATTCCCCTATATCACTAAGAGAGGGAGAAAATAGAATAAAGACCTAGGAAATCCTTGAACGCCTTGGTGAGAGCACATGCACTTTGGATGACCTGACCAGAACCTGAGACACCTTTTCCCCATTTGAATCTTATTAAAGGTTCATAAATATGTACCTCATCTCATCTTTATGATTCAATCACAGTGAACTCTGGGCAAGTCCCATGCACTAAAAGTCCCTGAAGATGACTCAGCACCCTGTTGATCATTCCTGTCAATCTTACCTAGGGACCCAATGAAAGGCATCTAGGCTAAGGATCACATCTTTTCAATGGGAAAGCCTAATTTATCTGCATGCTGTGCTGTGCTTTTTAATTCCCTGTTACCCAAGCAATGTTTTTATGTTCATGCCACATTTTTTTTTGTCCACACAAACCTCCCCTGAGTACATCTTCCATAAATGTAGCTGTTTTTCTTTTACCATTTGGTGCTCACTTGCAATTCATTACTTACCATACGCAAGAGCCTGGAAGCTATGTGCTGGATCCATCATGTGGTAATACTAGGTTTGCTGCTTGTTAACTGTATTACCTTGGTTAAGGTGCTTAAATTCTCTCAGACTCAATATCCTCACTAAAATAAGGATTATAAGTAGTCTGTCATATAGGAGATATGAGGATTTAAAAAAAAATTCATCAAAGGTACCCAATACTGATGATGTAAGAATACGCTCAGTAAATGCTAGCTCATCTCTTCTGGCCCCTAGCCTTTCTAAACTGACTCAATGCTTAAAAAGGAGAGTAAAGCAAAAACAAACAAAAGCAGAACAAACCAAAGTCTAAAGCCCTAAACAAATAAGCAAAAACCAAGTTGTTAATTCGGTGTTAGGAGACAAAGAGACTATGAATAAGGAAACTATAAAAAGACTTTATTAGAGTTGCCAGATAAAGGACAAAGTCAGATTTAAATTTCAGGTGAATCACAGAATTATAAAAGTATAAGTGTATCCCAAATAGTGCATGAGATATACTTATACCAAATAAATCACTCTTTGTTTATCTGAAATTTCAATTTAACTGGGTGTCAGGTATTTTTATTTACTAAACCTGACATCTAAAACAATGCAGAACTTAGTAATAACTCAGAATTCAACAGCCTAATGTGTTTCCCAATTGCTAACTGCAAAGACATCAAGGCAAAGGTTTACTCAAACCTTCTGTACCATTCATGCAAAGCGAAGAAGAGCTCAGCTGGGAAACCTCCAGTGGGAGATTTTGCCTGCTGTGCACCATCTATGGGAGTCTGTGCAGAGGTTGCTGGGAAAACAGTGGCAGCCTGTCCATCATTCCCCTGGGTCCCTCTGCCCCAGGTTTTCCTCCTGATGGGGCCCTGCGGTCATGGTGTGGTGACTCTTTGTCTGCGCCCCTGCCACACCCTGTTTAGTGCACCTGGGGATAGGAAGGGGGCGGGTGGGGGCGGGGTGCAGAAAACAGGTTGAAGGCAAGGGAAACAAAAGCTTGTCAATTTAATATTTTTCTTCACTGGGTTATGCTTTGCTGTTCAGGCTTGCAAAACTTTAATTATTACCTTGATGCAGAGTGGCTGCAGATTGTCATTGCTAGGCTTGATTTAATAGCTTGCTTGCACACAGTCCGACAGACTGCTTTTGTTGCACTTTCGAACAGCTCCTGACGGTGGCTCTTTTACGTTAAGGAGGAAACTCTGTGGTTAAACTGTAGCCTAGGTATTTTTAGAGACCTTACCATGTTAACCGAATTTCGTACATTTCACCTGCAGGATATGCAGTAGCACTTAGGTCCTTCCCTAAACTCTAACAATTAAAACACACAAACACACACACACACACACACACACACACACACACACGCCCCACTTAACAGTTAATACATGTTTAGCACTAATTTCACATTGTCAGAAAAACTACTCCCTGAGTATGTGGGTTGCTAAGAATCCCTCCCCCACTTTTTTTTTTGATAGATGCTACTGTGCCGTTAAGGAATATAATTTTTTTTCTCTTGATACAGATGACTTGAAGGAACATAACCAAAAGGCTAAAATTGGTTAGTTCTAAAGGTCAGAGCCTGAAGGCAGTGACCCATTTGTTAATCATTAAGCTTTTCTAAGCCGGTCTCTGACAGAATTCTGGCTTTCTGCCACTTCTCTGGTCGTTTTAAACTGCAAATTCTTGTACTGTTTCAGTTTTTAAGTAGGTAGCAAAGGTTATGAGAAAGCCATAGTTTTTTTCTTTTCCCCTCTTCTTCTTCTTCTCCTTCTCCTTCTTCTTCCTGTCTGTCTCTGTCTCTGTCTGTCTGTCTCTGTCTTTCTCTCTCCAAATATCTTTTGGGTTTTTGAAGCTGGGCCTGTTCTGTGTTAAGAGAATCTTCCTAACATACCCAGCCATATACAGCACATAAAGATTGAACCCTTGGGTCCTCTTAAAAAGGAATGTTTCTAGCTATTAGTCCCATGTTAATTAATTTCCATAGATAAGCATGATATTACTGATAAAGGAAGAGTTCTAAAAGCACTGCTAACCAGTGATTTCCTCCAATAATTCTAGCACTGAAAGTTCAAGGAACAAGAGGATAACAACCCCTATGTATTTACCATCTCTTATCATCAGTTAAAAACTGAAGGGGTTTAAATTATTTTCAGTGCATCTTGTAAAGCTCAATGAGGTTTAAGTGACATACTGTTTCACTGCCAGATGTAATGCCAGTTTATGTTCAACCATCTGATAAAAGTTGATTTGCACACCAAAAATCTCCTATAAAGAAAACTAAATTTTATTTGATGTAGCCAAGGGACATTAAACTACTAAAACACTTGCTTTAATATTGAACATGAAATGGCTGTCCTCTAGTTCTCAAGGGAAAAAATAATACACAGTTAAACCCTTGCTTATCCATAACCCAAACTTCCGGAAGGCTTAAGTATTTGGAATTGTTCCAACCAAGAAAGAGGAGGAGAGGGAAAAATTGGAAGGGGTGGGGGGGAAGAAGAGAGTGAAACAGGGAGAGAATGAAGTAGCAGAAAGCAAGCAAGTCAGCTTTGGAAGTAAACTTGAAGCCCTAGCAACACTGAAAAAAAGACCTGGAGCTTACATCTGATTGGCTTACCACTCAGAAGGAATGGTAAGCTCTGATTGGATGGTGATGATGTCTCCAAATAACCAGTCTTTTTCAGGAAAGGAAATTCATGTGGCAGAAGGGACAAGAGAGAGAAGAAGCAAGCAAGAAGAAAAGGATAGAGAACAAGGCAAAATGAATGGCAGATAGTTTTTAACAGAGATGATAACAAATGAAAATAACAATAGGTATTTATGTAACTGCTTCCAGTTTACAAAGTGCTTTTACATGTAATCATTGATACTGTCTTCACAAAGACCAGTAGGGCTCCAAGAGGTTAAAAAACAGGACCCAGGTTATCCAGTTAGTAAGAAAAATAGCTGAAGTCTTCTGGCTACAAACCCAAGATTTTTGATATCACACAGATGTTGTGGAGATAATACCTTGGAGCTATCCTTTAGGACAAATAGCATCAAATAATGTGTTTACAGAAAAGAGAATCAAGCCGTGTCAGCATGTAGTTTAGTGGCAGAAGGGGACCAAGGGCTCCCTACCCTTCATAACTACAGTCCTTTGGACAGATGTAGGGAACATCTTTGGATATCTGAAGAGGAGATGCTTAGGATACAAGTGAAACTTGTACCTCGAGAGCTCAGAGGGCAGCCCTGAACCTGTATTTCACTGGGGTCTATGGCAGTAACCTCATACTAGCACGGAGATGTTCCCTACATCTTATTCCTTTTATTTGTCTCCGAAGGCCATTCTTCTTTCAAGCTTAATAAATAACGTAACATTTAATCAACTGCCAAGCTAAAAATCTGTGTTGTCTTACCTTTTTCTGTGTATCTAATAGCAAGTCCTATAGATTCCATTTCTAGAGTGTATCTTTTCAAATATTTTTATTTTTGTGGTAGTGAGGATCCAGCCCAGAGCCTGTTTGAACTTGCCATCCTCCTGCCTCTTCCTTTCAGGCATGTGCCACTATGCCCTGAATCAGACCTATCTAAATCAGCCTGCTGCTGTACATCTCCATGGTCACCACCATTTTCTCCTCCTAGGCCAATGTAATAGTTTCTTAGTTCATTTCTCTAGTTTTGTGCCCCCTTCTTTCCACAATCTTTGTTTCCTTCCCTTCAAATGCATTTCTTGGACTATGCCTCCCTACACAAAACCTGCCAAGAGTAGAACTCAAAATTGTCACTATGATATGGCTTCAATGTACTTTGCTGCATTCCAGCTTGGATTTATTTGCTCTAGCTTCCTTTTAGTTATTAGAACACATTCTAGTCTTTCCAACTAAAGAGCCTTCAATTTTTTGTATCCCATCTTCATGTTATTACATGCATGAGTCTTTCTCCTATCTAATGTTATCCACAAAGATAGGGCATCTCTCACAAGCCACATTTTCTATAATAGTACTTTTTAATTAATTTCCTGTGATTTCTCAATCTGAAATTACAAATGTTTTTATTTGACTCCTTATTATCTTCTTACTATGCCTTTCCTCTGCTGGTCATCAAAATACATTAAAGCAAAGATTAGGTCACACTTATCCCACTACGACATCCTCAGAGCACTTAACAGTGGCACATAGGAAGTACTAAATAACCAGGTGTTGAATGAATGAACAAACGAATGAGTATCAGTGCTTTAATATACTTTGCAAACTATATGACCTATGTACCAAGAGAGAGTCATGGACAGGGATTGGTGCTTTTCTTGCTTGTATCTTGTCATTTGTTAATTCCTGTTGGAGTTGTGAGCTCTGGCATTGCCACCATTTAGGAAGTTTTGTGGAATCCCAACATAATTTTTAGAAAAAAGGAATAAATGCAAGAAATCTTTTTTTTTTTTTTTTGGTTTGGATTTGATGGAAGTTATAAATTCACTCCATAGAAAAGTGTGCTATTGGTTTATCTGGGATCCATCTTTTTGCCTTTGTTTTTAGCCAGAAAAGTTGAGGTTTCCATCTTCCAACAAAATTTATTCTTTTTCTTTCCCATGTTTAAAAATTTATAGTTTGTGGAACTTACACTCATATACTGGCCATAATAAAGCCTATTAATCTAATTTTGATTGGCCAAAATTGCACCTGTGAATGATTAACATACCCTTACTAAAGCAAGTCATTCTATAGAGATTTTAAAGTCACAGTGGAATCAATATCTTGGACAAAGGTATTACTGCTTTCATTACATTTATTTTAACATTTCAGTTTTGGAAATTTCTTAGCTGACCTATTATGGTTCTTTTTGAAAGTGAAGTTTATCATGGTGCCCTCTGGTGGAATGAAATTTGGACATTTTTTTCAAGCAACAGTCCTATTTAATGAGAATGAATCACTTTGTGAAACAGATTATGAGCGAGAAACACTAATACAAATGTCCATAAACTGTTAGTAAAGTGCTCTCACTACTGGGAGACTCTAAGAAACACTCACTTAAGGATGTCTGCTTGCAGATTCAGGGATACACTGGGAAGGTGCTACAAGGAAGGACCATCTTTTAAAAGGATGTAATTAGAAAATCCATTAGAATGAAGGCCAGAAGCCGTAATATTTTATATCACCTTACAATGCTGAGGTTAATTAGGTACCGTAGTTAGAAGGTGAAATGAAGGTGCTGGCAATTCAGTATGTACGCACTTACAGCAATACCCATAAATAGGAATGAACACGAGGCAGAAGTAGAATTTGTTGATGGCTTACTGAGAACAAGTAGATATTCTTTTGATAGGACTGGGGTTATTAGATTTATCATCAGCATTGATAAAACTATGATGTAGTTATAATGCTGGATCCTTAACTGTGTTACAACCATGATATTTAGTAACTCCATACAGCAGCTTTCACTCATATTTACAAGGGAATAAAGAACAGTGCTGTGGAGGCAGGATGAGTCCCACACCACAGATATCTTGCCTGAGAAACCTAGATCACTGGACAAGTCAAACTTAAAAAATGTTAATATTCTTCCTCAAAGGACTTAAGACAGAGGGAAACAGTGTTAGTCTCAGTAGATGTTTCTGTATTTGCTTACCTGAACACATTAAATAAAATCCTCTTTCAAAATGAAATTTAAAAAGGAAAAATAAAAGTGGTTGATTGTCTAACCCACCAAAGTTCCGCAAATTATTTAGCAGTTATTTCAGGATTCAAGTTTCCTGAAAGAGGATGTGGACAGAGTAGAACTAAATTGTGTATACAGTATACTTGCATTTGGTTAGTTTATTGCTTTTCTTATTGGAGACTCATTTTTGAAACTTGGTGCAACTATAATCTAAAAACAAAAATGAAAAATAGCTCATCTAATGCAGTCATTCTCAAAGGAGTGGCACTGCCCCCTAGGGGGTTGTTTTGGAAGTTTACAAGGGTGTTTAGTAAGGAGTGTGTCCTGGGGTGTCTAAAAGATTATGGGCTGTTACTGATGTTCAGTGAGCAGTACTGGGGACATGTCATGCCAGAGTCTACCACTTTAGCAACCACTTATGTAGATGTAGAATCTATGCAATGATCTAAGCCTATGGTCAAATTCAGTTTTACATACATAAAGAAAGAAAACAAGTAGTTTTGTATGGTTTTAATACACATTGATATTTTTCAGAGATTAAAATCCAATGTAAACTGAGGGAATAATGCACTTTGTGTAATTTAGAATTTTGTCTAAAATTGTTCGGCATTTTTGATAATTGTAATATTAATCCCCATGCCACAGAGTATTTGAAGTCTTTCAAAAGCACAACTGTACTCACTTTTATTTGTAATGTCCCAGTTCATAGTGATTTATAAATAGATGTGTCTGACTCTTTTCCTATATCTTCTAGTATCACTTTCAATTATCATTACTATTCTTTCTCTCTTCTTTATAATTAGGCAACTATACTAACAATTTGAAATTATACGTATTGGTAGATTACATTGTCCATGATTTTAGTGTTAGTATAAAGGATGTTACTCAAATGTTTGTTATTAAAAAGGACATTGGTATGACAATGAAAATGGCAGAGCAGGAACTCTGAAAGTATCTGCTGTAAAAGCAATGAAAATATTGGCAAAAACGGTCAGAATGAGCTTTTTCAGAACTCTGCAAATTAATCAAAGACTTGTAGTAATCAAGAGAGAATTTTTTTTACTCTTTTTTTTTTTTAATTGGTACCGGGAATCAAACTCACGACCGCCTGCTTGCAAGGCAGGTGCTTATGCTGCTGAGCTAAATCCCCAGGCCCCGCATTTTTTTTTTTTAAATGACAGTCAGTTAAAACAACAAGCTATGTTGGATTCCACCAGATTTGTAATAATTTTGAAAAGCAACACTAGTATCATGGTAAAAATCAGCAACCTGACAGCCACTAGAGGGGTCACAACAGGATTAGAGATTTTTCTAATCTTCCCATCCACCCCGCAGTTGTCATTATTTTACCTGTCCCATAGTTCCCCAGAATATCCTACTCACAAGACTTTTTATATGTATTTTTAATATTTTATCGATAGATATGTATTTCAATCATTCGTTGAAAAGAGTCAAGGGCAACCAACATCACAGCTGTCTTAAGTAATAAATAATAGCTTGGAAAAATAAGCAATTATCAAAAGCATAAAAGGAAAATCTAGGCAAAGACATCTTTAGGCATATTTGAAAAGCACAGACAAATTACTGGACATGTAGAAGGCCAACCTTACACGCAGGGATATGAGCATTTCACATGCTATGTGCATGCATACGAAAACCTATACTTCCACTTCTGCTTAACCTTATGGCTTGGTGTGAGCAGAAGAGAACACTAAAGCAGTTTTACACACTTGCTGGATTGTTGAAAAAGTGTTCCAAATGTACACACAATCTATTAGGAAAGACTGGGATACTGACAAAATTCAGACATTTAAGAAAATCTTTGTTCACTCCTTTGGTGAATGCTAAGCAGAGACCCCAATGGCCATCCATGACAAAAACAAAATAAAAACAAACTAGTTAAAAAATCAAACAAGCACCAACAAAAAGCATCAAGTTTAACCAATGCTGCAGAGATTCTGATTTCAAGAGTTGCCAATATTATTTGAAACACAGGTTTTCAATCAAATATTAGGGCACATTTAAAGAAATATAAACTATGGCACACACTCCATATAAAAGCATGCAATATGAGCAGCCCTGTGGAAGCCCGGATGTAAATCAGCTATTTTAGTTGGGAAAAAAAAAAAAAAAACTTTAAAAAATGTTAGAGAACTAAGAGAATAATTTATCACTACTAGAACTATTTATCATGACTAGAGATCAACAAAGAGAAAATAAAAACAAGAGACAGGGAAATTCTAGAGGTTAGAAGTAAAATAACAAGTGAAAATTTCACTACAGGTTCTTGACAGATTTGAGTAGGAAGAAGAAAGAATCAATAAATTTGAAGAAAGTTCAGTTGGTATTACTGAATCTAAAGAAGAGAAAACAAAACAGAAGGATGGACTGATCCTCAAGGACTTGGGGAACATCATCAAGAGTGCCAATATGGTTGGAGTCATGGAAGAAGAAATATGGATAATACAAAAAAACTTTGCAGATTTGATAAAAATCATTAATTTGTACTTATCAAAACTCAACAAACTCTAAATGGGGTAAAAGACAGAAAGAGACACATGAAATTTAAATGTTAAAAGCTAAAGATCAAGAGTATCTTGAAGGAACAAAAGAAAAATGAGTCATTACATTCAAAATATTTTCAATCAGATTACTAGCTGATTTCTCAACAGAAACTATAGAAGTCAGATTGCAGTAGCACGCTATATTCAAAGTGCTGAAAGAAAAACCATATTCCAAGGATTTTACCTTCAGCAAAACCACCCTTCTGAAAAATGTGGGAGAAACCAAGACATTTTGAGATAAACAGAAACAAAGAATTCACTGGTAACCGGCCTGATCTTCCAAAAATACTACAGGGAGTTCTTGAGGTGGAAAAGAAAGGGCAGTAGATGGTAACTTGAATTCACATGTAAAAATAAATAAAGATAAATGTATAAGTACATATAGAATAAAGTATAAATATATTTTTATTTGTAATTATCTATCCTATTTGAAAGACAATTTTGTAAAGTAGTAATTATTAATTTGTATCAAAGGGTACAAAATGAATGAAAGGTTTAAGTTGTGTATAATAGCACTAAGAAAGGAGCAGAAAATGGAGATACAGAAGAACAAAGATTTTGTATACTATTGACATTAAATTGGCATTAAAGATGTCAACTCTATACTCTAGCAAAACTATTAATAAAACCACTTTTTAAAATATAGTAAAAGAAATGCCAAAGGGATTAAAATGGTACATCAGAAAATGTTTTAATGTAAAAAAGTAGAATTGAAGGAATAACTAAGAAAGTTACATCATACAGAAAATAAATAGCAAAATGGCAGATGTAAGTCCTATTTTATCAATAATTATATTAAATGTAAATGGAGTAAACACTTCAATTAAAAGGCTGATATTGGCAGCATGGATTAAAAAATCACTTGAGGATTGCTAGTGATCTGTAAGGTAAATTGACCTTATAAAAGACATACTGGGAGAAATACTTTTGTTTATTTTAAGAAAATCAATTGAAAATTCAATTTGACAAAAAAATGATTTTCATAAATCAAGTTATAAATTTCTTCTAAATATATTAGTGATAAATAATTTATCAACTTTTAGTCAATTAACTATAATAAATATTGGGATAGATCTTATGTGTATTTGGAAATTTAGTCCTAGAAAATATTGGAATAATGAAACAGAATTTAAATACTTTAGAACATCAGAATGTCAAAACACTGAAACTGCAATAAAGTCTTCTAATTATTTTCTAAAAATAAATTCTTTGGTAAATTAAAAGTGAGGCAGATACTTTTTATTCTGAATAATTCAAGATACTGCATTGCCAAAGCATCATAATTATTATGAATAATTCTCCTGCAGTTCTGTAACTTATAAGGGATTAAATAAAGATATGGGTGAATATGGTCAGACCCTAGAAATACCAGATATGATGATGCTTACTTCATCTTATTGTTGTTGACTTGATTTTCAAAAGACAATTTAAGGGACTATTCTAGGCACATACAGCATATTTACATTGTATAAAAATAGAACTACTAGAAAATGAAAACCAAAGGTCTACAGGTATCTAAAATAAGTTGAAGTGACAAATTAGCTTCATAAAACTTCATATACAGCTGCTAAACTAGGAAAGGTTTCTACATAATCCAATTATAGCTAATGCAAAGGTTAAGTGATTCATTAAGATCTGATGGTCCTAGATCAGGCTGGGCTACACAAGATTCTCAAAACCAACCAACCAAAGCTCTTTAGTAAGATAAAGTCCCAACCAACACCACAGAGAAACTGCTGGGAGGAGAATCCAAACTGAATAGGGCTTGTGCAACAGGATAAAGATAGGTTTCATTTAAAAATGGAGTAGGAAAGAAAAATGGAGGAGGAATAGGAGAGAGATTTCAGAAAATATGAAGACAGTTCCTGATTATGTCTCTTTGAAGAGGGAGTTCCAGAGTTCTGAATCAAGAAAACTTCTCACTCATTCCCTTCTCAAAATGTAGGAAAATTCATTCATGGAAATTAAATGAGTACAGAATAGGAATGCCTACAGAGAGGCATTTTAAACAAAAGGGCAGGGACAGAGTAACTTCTCTATAGATAAGGAAAGCACTCCAGAGAGAGAGGCAACTTTTGAGATAGTGAAACCCTATCTCAAAAGGATGAAACAAAACAAACAAGCAAAAAAAATTTCATGGAAACACCATGGGAGCCTTGGAGTTCAACCAGACAAAACTATCTTTAGCTAGAAAGGCCAAAGACCAACTACTCTGAACACACAGGAACTTTTTGTTTGTACCTTCACTGAGTGATCTCTAAATGAACCAGCTTTAGACAATTACTGACAAGATACTGACAAAACTATTGCTAAGTGGCTGATTGAGGAGTGGAATATTGTTTAAAAATATTCCAACTAGTAACGTAAAACATCACAGTTTTGTAAACTTGAGTAAATTAGTGCATCTCAGCAGCTATCATCAATAGTTCACAACAGGACATCCCTGGACAGAAGAATGTAACACCTGATGGGTCTGCTCAGTATGGGACTGACGCTGGGCCCCAAAGCAACAGTGTGGCCCTCCAGTCTTAATTTTTGTACTCTTCCCTCAAGCCCAAAATAAACTTTTGCTTTTCTTTCACGCACATGGCAAAAGGTCTTCTTATTCTTTCCCGACACAATGCCCTGATCACTCACATAGTCTCCTTCATAAAAGTCTAACTTCATGAAAGCCCATCCTAGCTTCCCCTTTTTTGAGGACCTCAGTCTCCTACAGCCCGCCTGCATCAATAAAGGCTTTTTCTTACCTTTGTCTGTATCCCCAACTGTACCAAAAATCCTCTATCAAATCATCTATCAAATGATTTTCTATGGCCCTCATTGAACCTGACTATGACCAAGTCTCTAGAACTAACCATCAATTTACAGGAAATACAAGGATCAGAGGACCATGTATACAGACCTCACAGTTACACATTCAGAAAAATGTGGAATGTAGAAAAATACAGGACAAATAACCCCTGGGTTTTTAAAAAAGGGAAAACCAGAAAATAATAAAATAGAAAAATCCATATATTAAAAGTCTTATGAGCTATGTAAGTCAATTACTTACATTGCAATTACATTCGCTGTATATTGCAAAATCTTTTTTTTTTTTTTGGTACCGGGGATTGAACTCATGACTGTGCACTTGCAAGGCAGGTACTTATGCTACTGAGTTAAATCTCCAGCCCCGCAAAATCTTTTTTTTTTTTTACTTTCATTAACACATGTTTGCAGTATATAATGATTATATTTACTATAGATAATTGATACATGTACATAACACATTTTGATTCCTTTCTTTCCCTGCTTCTTTCCCCCTTCTTTTGTTTTTCCTGTATCAGATTCATTTATTTGTAAGAACTGTAAAGTGAAATACAATATATGCAGATCAGCAACCAGACTAATAGGCCAAAGAACATATAAAACATGTTAAGAAATTGTACTAATTCAAGGCACACTTTTAAATACATTGTCTGCACCGTATTACAGTAGCTTTTTATAGTACAGAATCTTATTTTACTCTCAAATATGTTAACCTTATACACGCATACATACAGAAAACAGGAAAATATAAACACTGTCTGGCTATTTAATGATAATAAGCAATTATGTGACTTGGTTTCCACTATTTAGAAATCAGTAACACTTATGTCAGTGATAACTATTATAGTTTAAAATAAGCACCCTAATCTTTTAGAAATACACTGGCAATTTTTATACAATGGAGTACTACTCAACTATAAAGAAAGATTTCATCAAGATTTTCATAAGTAAATGAACACAACTTGAGACCATACTCATAAGTGAAATAAATGAAACTCACATATGTAAATACCATACTATCTCCCTAACATAAGAAACTGAAAAATTATATATGTTCCAAAATCTATAATGAATACTGTATAAGGGCAAGAAACTGTTCAAAGAGGAAAAATAATTAGAATAAGGGAACGTGGGGCTGGGGATTTAGCTCAGTTGGCTTAAGTGCCTGCTTAGCAAGCACAAGGTCATGAGTTCAATCCCTGGTACAAAAAAAAAAAAAAAAAAAAAAAAAAAAAAAAAAAAAAAAAAAAAAAAAAAAAAAAAAAAAAAAAAAAAAAAAAAAAAAAAAAAAAAAAAAAAAAGAATAAGGGAAAGGAAGAAAGAAGGAAGAAAAAAAGGAAACCACACACACACATGCACACACACACGATGGCTAAACTGACTATACTAACTATATTAGTTAATACTCATGTTTAGATCAATTTTACATGTTAATCTAAGCAACCCTCTTGAAGATAACAAGATACAATATTACAACCATTGTCCAATTCTTATCATCTTACTTTGTAAACCTACACTGTTATTATATTTGGTTTCTTGTTGTTTGTCTGTATTGCTTTTTTGTTTTTCTTTTCTGTGTCTTTTTTAATCTTAAATAAAAAAAGAAATACACTAACATACAGTTGAAATAATATGTATGAAATTTCTATGAAATAACAGTGAAATATATGGGAATTATAAATAAAACAAGGCTGACAAATTATTTTATAACTTCTGAATCTGGATTCATTATTCTATACATTCTACATTTGTATTAATTTGAAGATTTATAAAATACAATGCTTAAAATTTTTAAAAATTCAGTTGGGGAGAACCTATTTTGATTCATTCAAGAGTTCTTGTAGCTTTTTTTCCCGCTAAAATACATAATGTTGTCTAACATAAAATGAACGTCTAGTTTACTCATTGATTAGATTGTGAAATGTATAATAAAATCAGTGTTATATTCAAATCTTCAAAACTTAACATTTTATACCTTTGTTGTTTGGGAATCCTAACTTATAACTTTGTTAGGGGGCCTAAGGCATGGTGCAAAAGCGTCAGTGTGTTACAGAAAGGATAAGGAAAGGAGAATCGGTTGATCACAGCTTCAGCGTTGCTTGTTCTCTAAGGAATGTTTGTGATCTGGGACAAATTATTATTTAATCATTCTAAGCCTCAGTTTTTATCATCTGTTATAAGGAAAGAGTAGAACTTACTTTGTCTACTACTCATATATCTACCATATCTAAGGTGTTTTCCTCATTTTATTCACTGAAAAGTGTTTTTCTAAAATCACGCAAGTAGGAGTTCCAACAAGATGTCATAGAGGCAAATGACATTCCAAAGGGAAGGTTAACTTACCTAGGAAACATGATTTTGAATGAAAGAAGGGAAAAGCATGACTCAAGCATGCTGGGGTAGGTCTGAGGATTATAATAGATCCCAAATATATCAGTAAGTAGCCAACTCTGGAAAACTCAAGGTTGATAAAATAATTCAGCACACAAAGATAACCACAGCAAAGAGAAACTACGATATAATCCAGACACTTAACTCAGTATTGCCCAAATATTGTCTAGTTTATTCTTAGGTAATTTAAGCCAAAAGCAGTGCATTTGGGGGTTATCTTAAAGACAAACATAAAAGTGTTGAAAAAGTTACAAAATATGCAAGCTTAGGTAACTAAGATTACTTGGCCTATAGAATGCTGGAGCACAGGGAAGTTGTAACAACAATCTTCAAATAGGCAAGGAAATATTATCCAGATGAAGATAAGGCGTTTTTGTAGTCAGTTGGGTAGTCAGGGCTTAAATTACAGAAGAATTACAGTTAGCTTAGGAAAAACTTCCTGCCATCTGGGAAATTGGAAATGTTCCTTCTCTGGTGATCTTTAAGCATAGGGAAGACGACTACCTTGAGATGATTTTAGCATAGTGTTCTTGAAGTTTTACGGACAACTCAGTGATGGGTATTTAGTGATTTATGCTCAAATCTTATAGATGTGAGTAAAAATAATTGATTTGGTGTGGACTGCAGATACAAATCTGGCAGACATAGATCAGAACTCATTTCCTTCTCTGATTCTTTCAATTTCCTGTTCCCTTGAACTACCATAATGATCAACATCAAAAAGTTCTTATCAAGCTCTAGGTGCACATGTTATATGCCAGTGTATGACAGATGATACACACACAATCTCTATCCTCTTGAGGGTCTAGTCCCTCTCTGCATGAAAAAATACAACATGGCAAGGCTGGCTTATTGTTTTTGATGCTGTTTAATGTTGTTTGAAATTCTTTTTCTTATGTCTGTATCTTCTTAGGTTGCTTCATGATGAGGAGGTAAAAAAAGAGAAATATTTGTGTTATATATGGATTGGTGTATTGTAGAGAAGAGTACAGAGAAGGAGAAGTGAGTGAGAAAGTGGTAGGTGAAATTATTATAAGACAAAAGGCAGGGGAAATAAGAGTTAACATAATGAAATGAAGCAGCACAATTCTAGCATCTTCAGTAGGTAAAAAAATATTTATTAAATGCTAGAACAAGAATAATGAACAGAAGTCATAGCTCTTGTCCTCCTACTGAGTACTGCAAATCTACCACAGCTGTTGGCCTAGCCTATGGGATAACTTTTGTCTGGTAAGAAGGACAAATAAAATTTTGTACAATCATTTAGTTGTTGGTTGAATGTGTACTGAGACCACCATTTCTACTCAATGATTTCTCATTTTCAAGCATCATATGTGAACATTTTTACAGTAATGTAATTAGGAAGTTAATTTAATTAACCTTATCTTCCATTTGAGATCCAAAATTCAGAGGGAACATGTGCAAGAACACATATTTCAAGGCATTAGAAATGTATTTCTCCACCCTGTGCCATTAGAACAAAGCACATGTACTAATATTAGATGAATCATGATTATTGTGTTTCTGCAAGAGCCATCACTATACACGAATGATTAATTTGTTTCCCATGATTTAAATAGACTCCAGAAAAGCTTTGTGAGTCATCAAGTCTCTTGACTTGGTGACTTTACATTTCACGTTCTCCATTTTCCTACAAGAAATCAGTTACGGATTGCAGATCATTTCTTTTATATCTGAAAATGCATGTTACTTAAGGTTTTGCATAATTTCTCTTACATGGGAAGCCCAAAATAAAATTGAAGAGCAAAATAAAAGATATATAATACAAAACAGGGAGATAGATCTTTTGCTAAAGGGAAGGAGACCAAGAGGGAGAGTGAAGAGAGGAAAAAGGGGTTAAAAAAGAATTAAGACATGTTATGTACATGTATCAACTGTCTGCGATGAATGTAATCATTATGAAAACATGTCCAAATGAAGACAAGATAATTAAAGAATTAAATAAAAGAGAAGAGCCAAAACTCTCACTTATTATGTACATAGATGTCTGCCACATCAAGTTTCTAAACATATTTGGTGCTAAGCAAGTCAATTAGTTGTTTAAAAAATTTTCTGGTGGAGTTAAAATTTATTTTTGATGACTGACAATTGTTTTTGTTATAAAAATTTTTCTAAAATTTTTAAAGAGACATTGTCCTAATGTTTGTTAGCTCTGCTCAATTTATTGGTACAATTTAGATATACACAATGATCACATTCATCATAGGGAATCTGTACATGTACACAATATGCCTTGATTTAACATTTTTTCTTTCCTGTCATTTTTCTCTCCTCCCTCCAACTCCTCTTTCCTTAATTTACAAAGCTTCATTTCCATTTTATCTTTATTTCTCATTTTTTCTATTCCCTTCCTTCCTTTCCTCCTTTCCTCTCCCTAGACCCCCTTTCCTTTTGAAACATGTATTTCCATTTCACCATATCTCTAGTATAATTTGGTCCTTATTTATACTTTCAGTTTCTCACACCAGTGAAATAATGTGCTATTCATATATATGCGCCTGATAATCTTCACTTTAGGTATGGTCTCAAGGTGCATTCATTTAGTAATAAATGTCTTAAGTTTATCCTTCTTTATGGTAAAGTAGTACTCCCTTATATTAAAAAAAAAACCACATCTTCTTTATTCATTCATCAGTTGATGGGCATTTGGGTTGTTTCAAGGTTTAGCTATTACAATTCTGCCACTATAAACATGGGTGCCTATATATTGCTGTGGCATGATGCTTTTAATTCTTTTGGAAAGATACCAAGAAAGGGAATAGCTAGGTCAAACGGAACCTCTAATCCTAATTTTTTGAGGAATCTCTGGACTGATTTTCACAGTGATTGCAACAATCTATACTTCCACCAAAAGTGGAGAAGGGCTTTTCTCCACAGCCCCACCAGCATTTGTTATTGATTTGTTTTTTGATAATAGCCGTTCTTTCTGGGATGAGATGAAATTTTCAGTGATGTTTTAATTTGCATCCCTTGAATGACCAGTGATAAGAGCAAAAATTAATGCAACTGAGACTAAGAAAACAATACACAGAGTCAATGAATCAAAGAGTTGGCTCTTTGAAAGATTAAATCAAACTGACAAATACTTAGCCAACCTTATCAAAAAAAAAAAGGAAAGAAAAGATTCAATTTCATGTAATTAGGAATGAAAAGGGGAAAATTACTGTGAATTCTGTGGAAATTCAAATCAATATCTGCTTCGACAATTTTAATAAGCTGGAAAAAAGAAGAAATTGACAGATTCCTATATACATATGAATCACCAAATGTGAATCAAGAAGACTCCAAAACTCCATCAAAAGACTGATAGGTTTAATAACCTAATTCAGTAATGTAGCTGGATACAGAGTCAAAGCTCAAAAATCAATAGATTTCCTATATGCAAGTAACAAATTCACTGAGAGAGAACTTAAGGAAAAAACACCTTTCATAATAGAATTTTAAAAATATGCATTCTGTATTGTAAAGAACAGGCTCTATTTGTCTTAACATCTGCTCTCAATATGAAAGCCCAATGAATATTTTCTTAAAGGGTTAGATAAATATTTTAGGCATACAGTGTGAGTTGCAACTGTTCAAATTTGACATTGTATTATGAAAGCAGCCATAGGCAATATGTAAATGAATGTATGGCTATGAGTCAATAAAATTTTATAAAAGCAGAGGAAAGCCAGGATTTGCCTCACTGCACTATAGTTTGCCAACTTTTGATCTATATGCTGGAAATATTCAGAAAACAATTGGGTACAGTAAATGTTCCATGCTAAGTTTAATAAGGAGGAAAAACATACAAAGATCTTTTCTTTTTTGTTTGTTTGTTTTCTTGGTACTCCAGATGAAGCTCATAAGAACATTTTAGCAGTAATTACACATATTGATAGCCCAATTAAATTAGAGTATTTGAAATTTTGATCACAATTCAACATTGCAGTAAACGATGTTATCCTATGATTGTTTATTATTTCTCAACTTATTCTGTTTTGCTTGTAACCTTAGAAAATAAAATTTGAGTTTGGACCACAGTGATATATAAAAGCCTCAAAGAGCTAATTTTACTTCAAGGGAGAGTGACTTGATCTGCTTTTGAAAGTACATAGAGAGATGTAATTTTGAGCTGAATACCGAAGAACACAGAAGTTGTTTAGGCAGAAAAAGAAAAAAATGTGTCCCAAATAAAGTAAGAGTCATGTGCAAAGGCATGAAGGTGAGTGCTCGGTACTCTGAAAACTGCCCATCATTCCACATGACCAAAGAGAAGAGTGAGGCAGGCTGCTGTAATTAATGAGATGAGCTTGAGTTACATCATGCTTAGGAGTCTGGACTTTGTTTCTCATATAGGTTTCTGAGTTCCACTGATGAATTTTGAAAGAAATGTGCTTTGATCTGATTTGTATTTTGGAAAGTCCAAAGATAGGGAATGAAATAGAGCCACATAAGGCTAAAGTTAAGGGACAGGTGAGAAGACCTGAAGACAGAGATGAAGTAGCCTGAAGTACATCTGTAGCAATCTGGGTGGAGGGCAGGCTACAGAATGAAGCTACAGGCATATACTGCATCTTATTTTACAGTGAAGGACTTAGTTGGGTTAAGTAATTTGTTCAGGATCACAAGATAACAAAAGTTAAGACCTGCATTCATATTTCTATAGTTCTAAGTTCACTTGATAAAATTTTGAAATACACCACTGCTATGAAAGCCTAGTGTTGTAGTCTGTTTTTGGCTTCCATAGCAGAATACTGAAGGTAAATATTCAATATTTCAATATTTTCCTGGAGGCTGGAGAGCTCAAGATCATGGGGATGCATCTGGTCAGCTTCTGGTAAGGATGCTCTCCTCTTTATCTTTTCTTCTGTCCTGCTCATCTTCATTATTTTAGATCATATGCTCTTTGTTAATAGTTTTTATTGCCTTGCACTTTTTTCATTAATCCCACGTGCAAACTGGAGCTTAAAGTCCAACACTTCCTGGCATACGTTCATTCATTTATTCTATCAATATTAAGTACCTGTGTGCTAACAACATTGTTTTGAGTACTGCAAAAATATTGAAGGGCAGCTTCTTCTCTGAGAAAGTGGAGTCTCCTTTTAGGGATTTCTCATAACTTGTTATTATACTGATTTGATTTTATACCAGTTTGATCTTACATCATGGAGCCTACTTCATATTTGACTCCGTAACATCAAATTCTCAGTGCTTTACCTGTAGCTTAGCAAAAATCATTCAGCACTGATGAAAAAGTGGGGGTAAAACAACTTTCCATTGATGTTTAAAGGCCTCTTCTTTTGTCTTTTTGATATCTCTTTTCTATCTTTGGTAGTTTTTTGACTGGCAAATCAGACTTGTTCTCTGGCTCCAGTTCTCATGTTCAGTGAGTGAATGTGGCCCACTCTATTCTCTGTTCCTCTTTCAGACAGTGTTTCCTATGTCAATACATTCTACTCACCATTGAGTTTAACAGGCAAGCTATAGAAAATCGTGGCCTTACTTTTGCCCTCTAATTTTATTTTTCGTATGAGAAGAAAATAGTTTCTATCATCTTTTCTGTACCTGAATTAAATAGATAGAAAATTCTTTGTATTTGAAGACATGAATGCAAATATGTCATTTTCTTACTTAGGCTAATTGTACACATATAAACTTTCCATTTTAAAGGAACTATAAAGAGTTTTCTGTTTGTTTGTTTGTTTAGTTTTGATACCTGGTTACCTTGAAACAAATATTCTGAATATATCTGAAGAATTACACAGAAGGTTTATTTGGCCTTCTGTTAATTTAACTTTATCTTGAGAGCTCTGGATCATTATCACTGCAGGAATGTAATATAAACAAACTTTCTACATACATAAGAGAAAAGACAGTCAAAAAGTACTAGAAATGTAGAAAAATGAGAGATTAGGAAATTCAAATGGCTTAATTTTAGAGATGAGTAAACCAAAGCTGGAATAAGGTTGTCAAAAATGTTTTGAGGACATAGTTACCACTTCTTTTCCCTGCTCTATAGCTGCTTACATCATAGGATCTTAAATGTGTGCATGTTTGTTTGTGCATATACATACTACTTATCAAATTCTCAAAGATTAAGAATTACTGGTGAGACTACTGATTGTTGGTCTTCAAATTTGACTATAATACATTCTGAGGGGAGATAACAAAATACATATATGGATTTCATTCACTGGGTGCATGGAAAATTTATAAAAGCAGAACAGCTGTTTTGGAATTTATAGTCTAATGCAGCCCTAGAAATCTGGACTTTGTCAACTCTTATTTTAGTAATAAGTAGGGTGGGAGTTAGGAATACTATAAGTATTGAGATAACTCTTGTACAGGGATGGCGATTTGGTTAACTACACTTAAACTGATTGCTATTAGCTCACCACATTGCTTCTGTGCCTTTTAAATATACTGCAATGAATAAATAGAACTTTGGTCTTGGGCAGGGAGGAACACTGTTGAGGAGAGGCAGGAAGTCAGGCTGAAGAGGTATAGAGCTCTGGAACAGTTGGGAAGTGAGACAACTAAAACACACAAAATCTCTTGCTTTCAATACTTTCAATCAAAGTACCACTTATACTTAGATGGAAAGCGTGAAGATGCATAGGCTGTGTGAGTTCTTAGGCAAACCAGGTTCCTGGCAGGATAAGATGGTCCAGCTTTGAACAAAGATACCCCAGTGTTCGGAAAAGCAACAGATGTACTGATGATCAGGGTGAAAATTCATGGGCATATGGGGAAACAAACCTATGGGAAATGGTAAAACAATATCAAGTCTTATTTCTTCCCCAATTAAAAACAACATGTTGAACATAACTGAAGCTCATTATGATGCTTAGAAAAGGTATATGACATTTGAAAAAGAATTCAAGAGTACACCAAGTTAGTGTTTGCATCCAAAAGACACTATTTTCTTTCCCTCTCTCTTCTCTTCTCTTCTCTTCTCTTCTCTTCTCTTCTCTTCTCTTCTCTTCTCTTCTCTTCTCTTCTCTTCTCTTCTCTTCTCTTCTCTCTCCTCTCCTCTCCTCTCCTCTCCTCTCCTCTCCTCTCTCGTTTTCTCTTCTCTTCCTCTCCCTCCGTGTTTCTATCTCTGTCTCTTTTTCTCTGTGTCTCTCTCTCCCTCGGGGACAAGGTCTTGCTATGTACTTTAGACTGACCTCAAACTATGTAGTCCAGGCTGGTCTCAAACTCACAGTGATCCTCCTGCCTCAGCTTCCCGAGGAAGCTGAATTAGTGGTGTGCATTACCACACCTGGCCAAGACACTACTAATTTCAACTGAGTTGGCTAGACAAATAATTTCATATTCAGGACCTAAATATCCATTTATTAGATTGTGTTGGTGCTTTTCAATTTTTTGCCTCAATTGACTGACGGTGAACTCCATGACACTGGTTTGTATGTTTGTAAAAACACCCAAAGAATAACAGTGAATGTCATACAAATTTATTAGTTATGTGATTGAAGAATTGACTTTATCATTTTAAGTCTCAGTTCTGCCATCTGTAAAATGGTGGTAATAGTGCTGTTTCTTTGGGTTACCTTTAGGATTAAATGAGATGTGTAGGTGAAGTCCTCAAATAGCACCTGACACACAGGAAATACTGTCACTGTTAGCCATCACACCCTGTAGAAGGTGCTGGCTCCTATTTTCCAGGCTGGATACTGATGTTTCCCAGCAGTTCTGGTCCTCCAGCTGCTCTGCTTTCTATGTTGGACCTGACTTTCATACTCCTCTGCAGGTTTCCTCCTGCTTTGCTCTCTTGCCTGACAGTAGCATGAAAAAAACTCATCTCAGCGCCTTCCACAACTCTGACTTTAATCCATGTTTCTGTATTTGTTTCCTATCAAATCTACCTTATGAATTGAGCCACATTAAAAATTCCCACTATCCTTTACTTAGATAAAAAAAAAATAGGGAATTCTAAGTAGGCAAAGGTTTCAAAACTATTTAATCAGTGACTGATAATCTGACCTGATTTTTCTCTATTTGTGAGTTATATTTATTGCCAAATCCTATTAGATATTTTTGAGGACTTTCATTTTGCATGTCTGTTTTTCAATGGTTTTAGAGCAAGTACATACCATTTTCATTTCTTAAAAATACATACGTGTGTCAGGTATACTAGTACAATTAAATTTTGATTTGTTTTATGAGTCCTAGTGCCACTGTATTGAAGATGGCATAAAGAAAGGGTGAGGGCAATTTTATAAATATCCTTTATCTCTTTATGGCAATGTGCTCAAGGGGTAGGTAGATTCCTGGGAACCTAGAAAAGAGAATATTGGAGCCCCAAGACTATCTCTTACAGTTAACATATGGGGCTTAATTGAGAGCAAGGATCAAATCCTAAAGAATTTTGTTTATTGTTTATAAACCAGATTCTCATCCTATTTTGCTCTATGAGAATTTCTGCAAGGGAAGTTTCTGAATTCCTTCACAAATTTATTTCCCTATGGGACATCTCACAAAATTATATAAGATGAGAATTTGGCCTTCCTAGATTTTATGAACTCTTTGGAGAGGGGAGTGGGAGCTCAGCTACTTATTTTTAATTTTTACTGTATTTTTGTGGAGGATGTTATACTTTCTTGAATCAATTTTATGTTTTCAAATTCCAGAGGCAATTTAACAGTAGGATCTATAACTGTAACATTGTTTAATAGTCTAAAACATGGATTTGTACATGTGATTTGAGAAGATAATTCTCAAACATTTTAAATTTAGCATCCTTTTATATGCTTCCTAAATTAGAGAATATTACTATAAAATACCATATTTAAGTTGGAATTTGGACTTAAAAGTCTTTGGTTAATGAAGTGGTTCTTTTTAATTGACAAGAGTCCACATTTATAGGGAGTTTTTATCAGTAAAACTTTACACAGAACAGCTGTATAGAGTCCACCATGTTAATGTGACAGGCAAATTAAAAAGTGGTGTAACAATGTGAAAGATAATACAGCATGTTTTCCCAAAAAGGTCAAAGTGCCAACAGTGCTGGATAAAATGGTCCTCTTGTTCCTCAACACCACTCAATGACCAGCTCCTGAAATATGAGCTACAGCTCCTTAAACATCCACTTTCTATCAGGAGAGTGTTGAGGACTTCTGCCTGAACTTCAACACGCTGCCCACAGGATGAGGGAAAAACCCTAAAACATTCTTCAGTTTTACTTAATGAAATTTCAAGCTTAGGATGTCAGCGGGTTACTTTCTCTGGAATTTTTATGATTTTGGCTTTTTGTTACCCCATGTATCATAATTTTATGTACTGTAGAGTCTTTGTAGGATGTAGATATGAACATTATTTTATGTGACTATGTTGACATTCCTGACTCACTGTATGTTATATAATTACTCAGTTTTCCTTCTGGAGTGAAAAATTTGAAATGGATTTCTCTGAACATCTGAAATATACAAAATTATCCAATTAAGATTAAGCAAAGGTTTATAGTAAGTATCTAGTAAGTTCAAAATAGAAGCAGTGAGCTTTTGCCCTTTTAAAAAATTCTTCAGTGCAGAAGCAAAAATACTAGTAGCTGCTGTTTTGATCTTGAAAAAGCTAAAGATTCATTGCTAATTTTTTTTCATTGCAAATCTAGTTGCTGCATGTGTTCTCTCCTTTTCTTCTTGCAACATCCTAGTAACTAGGGACAATAAACTCTTACTTGCACTGGAGGAAATAAAAATGCAGAGGAAAAAGATATTTCTCAGGTCAGTCAGCTGACAAATGACGCATTTGGTTTATTTATTTATTTATTTTGTACCAGGGATCAAACTCATGACCTCCATTTGCCAGGCAGGCGCTTATGGCACTGAGCTAAATCCCTGGCCACATTTGGGGTTTACTCCTGATTCCTAACCCTGAGCTCTGCTCACTATAATAGGAGATAGAATTTCAATAGAGTATACAGTGGTACCTTGGTCCATAAATACTTTTGTTTACAAACAATTTGGTTCGAAAAATAAGTGTTTAGTAAAATTTTATTATTGTTTGCCAAATCTGCATCTGATGACAAACACGACCAGGGACATACTTGCCACACAAACATAAATGTAGCCATCTTTTCTACAATCAGAGAACAAATTAAGTTTGCAAACCAAAATACCATTGTAGTAGATCTTTTAGAAAATGCATTGTTAATTTATCATATTGTGCTATATTTGTTAACATTTATTTTATTATGATGCTATTGAAAATACAGTGTTTCCTCAACTTTGGTCATTCAAAATGCTGGCATATGCTTTTACCAAAGACTTACAAATATTTTACAAGACATAAAGACGCTCCTGAATGGTCAAAAAGTCTGGAGATAAAGATCAAATACACAGTCTCCCTTTTCTGACTCCATTTGCAGGGTTCTCAGGGAATTGCACAAGTGGTTCAAGTAGTCAGGATGTTAAGTTGGTTAAACATCTCTATCTCCTAATACTTACTGAGCACTTTGGGAGTATGTGTATATAATTGGAAGTATAAACTGCACACAGTGTTTATGTTCCTGGGATAAGAAGTCTTCACAAATGTTATAGAGAACTCTAGGGGTTAGGGATTGAGGCAGCTAATCTGTAAATTTCCAGGGAAGAAATGTCTGTGAAAAGCACTGTGTTCTCAAGCAAACTATGAATAGTCTCTTATAAGCAATTTTCTAAATGACCTTACTCTGAAAGGCTGGCTTACTTTCTCTTACTGTCTCTTGCTGAGCCTTGAATCTTGAACCCCAACTTCAGCAGCACTGCTCAACTGCTACTTGCCTATCTGGATGAAAAGCACTGGGAAATGGAATCCTAGATTCCTTAGCACTCTCCAAATCTGACAGTACCTGGAACATTTGGTGAAGTCTACACTGTAGCCCAGTGTGGCTCAAAGGGGGTCATTAGTAGGCCTCTCCCCCTACAGACGTATCTAAGGACAAATGATGCCTCCGCTATACAAATCGTATTTTAAGAGTATCTTTGAGCTATTTTATTCAAGTAAACTTTTTTTTTTTGATATAAGATCTTATTATATGTAATCCAGGCTGGATGCATAATGTAGCCCAGGCTAGTCTTGAACTCACAGTAATCTCTCTGGCTCAGCCTCCTGAGTGATGGGATTATAGGTGTGTGCCATCAAAACTAGCTCTATCCAAGCAAAGTCTTGCTTCTAAAACCTTGAGATCAAAACCAATTCTGGTTTCTAGGAACCCAGGAACATAATGCAAGAATTATGCCTTAAAGATCATTCAGATGGTCACCACCAGAAAACAAATGCAACTGGTCTATTAGAGGCCACTTTCTTAGGCCATGTGTATTCCTTTGTCCATCTCAATCTCTCTCCAACCTTTTGATGGAGTGCAAGAGGAGAGGGAAGCAAAGGAAAGTAAAACTGAGTCCATGCTTCCTCTTTTTCTAAGTCATTATGTTTAGACCCTACGTTTAATCTTGTTCTTTCTTACTCATTGACACTTTAAGAGTAGCAATCAAAAGGCAAAAATTCTATTAAAATATACAGATGTCCTAAAACAAAAAAGGCTCAACCACTTATTTTCCTTATCATCCCTTTCTGCTGTACCAGTGGAACTTAATAAAAAGTAAACCCAATTCAAAGTCAGAGGAGCCAACCTTGGCTATAGCTAATTATGTGATTTTAGCTTTCCTTCATCCCTATTTCACCTTTTGTAAAATGGTGATTTAAATCTCTCCTTTTGCTTTTTTGAATTTAATGAGGTCATATACACTAAGCAGTGTGTTGACAGGGCCACACTCCTGCCAACTCTCAGGGATTCTGCTGACCTGAAGCTATTGGCCTTCTTCACTTTTGGTTACATCCCCAAAATCTCATTGTCTGTTACCCTATCACTTTCTCCTTTTTGTGCCTCTTATAAGGACATTAATCACTGTATATAGAATCCACATGGATAATCCAACTTATCTCAGGACCATTAATTTAGTCACATCTGCAGACTCCCTTTTTTATTTTTTCAAAACAAAGTCATACCCATAGCATCCAAGGATTAAGATGTGGATATATTTAGGGAAGCAGTAGCATTCATTTTATTTCACCAGCAGTTAAGCACTAATGCTATGTCTGAAATACAAAGGCATGGTTTGGCTATGTTTTACCAATCTGAATGCCTAGCTACTACTGGTAATGAGACTAAGATCACAGCACAACCAAAATATTCAGGACCCAGTCCCAATGTCTTCAAAAACCTTTTTGTATGTATGCATTTTCAGTGCCATGTCCTTAGTCCCTCTGTCTACACACATTTAGACTTAGGAAGTGATCTCCAATCAGATTACCTTCATCTAGTCACTTTCCTTTCTGATCTACATTGTACCCTTTATTGGTTTAATCTTCCCCCCAAATTATCCCATTGTCCCACTATATATGTGATCAGTGAAGATCTTCTGACTGCACAGAATATTAAAAGCATTCAGAGAAAAGAAACAGATTACCTATAAAGCAAAACTCATCAAAATCACAGCGGACTTCTCGATGCAAACTATCAAATCAAGAAGAGCTTGGAGGGAAATATTCCAAGCCCTGAAAAAATAACCTCCAACCCAGATTGATGCATCCTGCAAAACTATCTCAAAAATAATGGAGAGACAAGATATTTCCACAACAAAGAGGAACTGGGGGAGTTCATGACCACCAATCCAACCCTGTAAAGAATACTGAAGGACATTCTAGAAAGAGAGAAGAAAATCACCAGGGTTCCAGGAATAATGGCAGAAAGGCCTCAATGAAAGGGTAAGACAGTGGAATGAAGGAGAAAAGTAAACAACAATGACAGAAAAATAATATAGCAGAGATGAGGCAGAGAAGACTAGCTATATCGCTGTTTTGTCTTGACTGATTTTATTTGAATCTGAGAGTATCAAGTCTGAGAGTAGAGGCAACTACTCTGAAGATGACAAGATTCAATAGGATACCCATTCTGGTTTGATTATTAACTGCCTTTGAAGTCCTATAATGTCTCCAATGTTTGGCTTTTATTAATACTGCTATGTATTGCTAAGTTTAACTATACTATGCCTGACGATATAGACAATTTTATTGAAAATAACAAGAGACATCATAGTAACTACCATAGATCACCTAGTGTTGTGGTTTTATATGTCCTTTCCGTGTTTCTCTAAGAATTTGTATTGTTGACTTGTTTTGGTTTGTTTTTCCCTCTAATACAGAAAGGCTAGGTATACATGTAGAGACTTATATATGTGTAGAACTTCTAAACAGTTTATGAGAATTGATTATAGTTATTGTAAAAAAAAAAAGACAGGAAAATAAAGTATTCCAAAGGATATAACTGCATGAATGTTTAAGTGTGTAGGATTGATGACCATATTACTAAGTTTTGTTGGATAGATGAACAGAACTGATTGCAGTCTCACTGTTTAAATGTTCACTTTGTATGCTTTACTTTTGTACTTGGAAGAACTACTTCTAAGAGGAAAATATGTAATTATCAACTAGTGATTTCTTACTGTTTTTTTTTTGAAATCTTGTATTATTTCTACCCTCTTTCTGTTTCATTTTTTTTTCCTTAAAAAAAAAAAAGATCTTTTGACTGCTGTTTGACTATGCACACAAAGAAATGCCACTTTCTTAGCCTGGCACTGAGGGCACTATATAATCAAGACATAACACATTCTGGCCTTTTCCTGCTGCAGGCAGTCAGGGCACTTTTATACCCCAGCTATGCTTCCTCTGCCTTGTGCTGCTGGTCATTGTTCTCCCTAGGGTGTTCTTTATCCTTCATTCCTTCTAAAAATGTCTTCACAAAAGTTCTTTTTACTACTCATTATACAAGGTCATGCTGTTTTGTAATTCATCTCTGATCTACCCATCTTGTCACCTTATTTTGACTCAGTTCCTTAAAGGCAGGATTTTTCTGCTCCACTGGAGACAGTCAGTTAAACAAGAAATGACAGTTCCCAATACTGAAGACAGTCTTCCCATAGGAAAAATGAGATACATTATTCTCTGACACTGTTTCATTTTCTGCTAACACTGTCTTATTCAATGTACTAGTGTTTTAAAATCATTTTATATTGAAGAATGGGGGCATCAGAATTTGAGGCCTTGAAGAAAAAAGTTAAGTTTCTAGAAGGAATGTAGTTTTATCTTAGATGGTTATTATTTAAAAACCAATCTGGTCTTCATAGCATTTCCTTCATGGAATTAGAAGCATAATTTTTTGGTGGTCTAGATTTCCTTTAATGGAATGTATGTTGTTGAATGGCTGTTTCTTCCAGGCACCTGGGAATTTTAAGGGTTAATTAATTTAAACTTCATAAGAAGGATCTGATTATTAATTCTGAATATACCTCAGAACTTTTGGTTCACAAGTATCCCAATTTTATGAGATGTCCTTACTTAAGTGAAAAGCTTGACAGATATTCTATAAAAGATTTTAAAAAATACAATGAAAGAAATCATCTCCTTTCTATATTTTTGCCTTTATACAGATACTGCCATTTGCCCAGTTTTTATAGAGAACACTTTTCCAAAGGCAAGGAATCTTGGTGATGAATCCATAATCACTGGGCACCAGTTCTTTTAAGGGGAAGCATTCTATTCTCTTCATGTTTTCAAACTATTTTCCATGAAGTCTAATTTCTATTTTTCTCTAATCGTACTGCTAATGACCCTGAGCTGTAAAAGGACAGCTCGAATAGGCCTGCCATGTGTTTGCAGATACGCTGCTCATTTGCTGCCATGAGATCTGTCAGTGTTTTCCTCAACTCTTACATCATAAACACATGCTGTATTTCTTGGGACCCAGAAGTATTAATAGACACTGTGCTATAGCCAGGCCTCTTAATACTTCTTTAGAAACTAACTTTGTAGAAATGGACAAAGACCGACTTTGTTACAATTAATTACTTAGTATTTACATATCTGAAGGAACACTGAATGAGAGACTTGTTTTACTGAGGAAGAGGGATGCTGAGTTTATGGGTTTAAGAGTCTCAGAAATTAGTAATGCTTATAATTATAATAGACTTAAATTGTATACAATAACTTCAAAGACTTATGTAAATGCTTACAAAACTTACTGACTGAATTAAAAGAAATGAGCTGACTTCACTCTCTGTATTTACTTGTTAAAACTCCTTTGGTTGGTTTGTTTTCAAAGGACAGAACTACACATTGGCACTGCACATTCCTTGGGTGCTTGCACAGTGCTAATTCTTGTGTGGACCAGCATGGCTACAGTGTGAAAAGCTTACTTGTATTCATTTCCTTTTCTTAAATAGTACATTGTGCAGTAAATGTACTGGCATAAATCTGATTCTGTTAATGACACTGTACTTAGACTATCAAATAGCTGTCTAGGAACACAACTGAAGAATAAATTAGCTGAGACAGATAAGATGGTCCATGTTTTTTTGACCCTTAGAGTGGACAGTAAGAGGATATTATCCTTTCTGCTTTGTGCCATTCTCAGATGACAATTGCAAATGTGTAAACAAATGTGAATGGGAAATAAAAGGGATGGCCAGATTGCCAGAGATCCATTACTTTACCCCTGGGTAGGTGGCTACTATAGAACTGGGGAAAACTCCAGGAGCACT
This sequence comes from Hydrochoerus hydrochaeris, assembly GCA_004027455.1. Taxonomy (NCBI): domain Eukaryota; kingdom Metazoa; phylum Chordata; class Mammalia; order Rodentia; family Hydrochaeridae; genus Hydrochoerus; species Hydrochoerus hydrochaeris. The sequence goes on along the minus strand of PVLA01007171.1, from coordinate 62,565 downwards.
GAATTCAAAGGGAAGCTCCCTGAAGTAAGTTACCTACTTAGACAACATCAGAAAAATAACAGGTCAGATCCTACCAGGTGAAGAGGTTATACCATGACCATTTGGTAGTCACTTTGCAATTACATTAACTTACAACAATCTAAGTACAGAAATGGCAAAGTGTCATTACAGACTAAGGTAGAATTTATTTCTATTTAAGATGAAAAGGGCAGTTGGTTATGCATCTTTTCCCTTTGGGCACACTTGCAAACATGTATGACAACCATTATAGATTTGAAAGAGAAACATTTATCGAGTGATGAAAGGGTTAATTTTGTAATTAATCTCATGTAGCATGAACTGGCTTAATGAAGCTCCTTGTTAAATATCAGAAACGAATTCACCAGTCTGTAGAAAGGCAAAATGAGACAGGAGAAACACAACCAGGTTCTGAGGTTCAGGACCTTGAGTGAAAGCCTGCCCCCCCCGACTGTCTCACAGTGAAATCCTCACACATAACTGAATCTTTCTGAATCTCAGTTTCCTTGTATATGACAGGATTATAACAACATTTTATGATAGTTAGAAGTTGCTGTTAAATTAAGATGATAATTTAACAGAAAATCTACATGTAAATTGAACTCTAATAAAAGGTTAGTCATTATTACTATATTTAAAAGCAATAATAATCATCATCAGAATCACCATAATCATAATAAAGAATTTCTCAACAATGTAACTCAAATTTTAGTTTCTTGAATAGAAATGTTGAACAAATCTGAAGTTCAACTTGATCTCTGTGCCAGAGCTAGGAACAACAAGAGTAGATAGAGTCATTTTCTGAGCCCGATGTAATTCAATAGTTTGTTCTTTTGCAGATCTTATTTTTAGTGCTGTATTTAAGACATCTTTGCCTAATTCCAAGCCATCGAGATAATTTTCTGTTTTCTTTATATGTGGAATTATTTCTCCTCTGTTCCAGTGATCAGCCAATACTGCACTGTTTTGATTATTGTGCCTTTATGATATTCTTGAAATTGGGTGATATTGGCTCTACCACTGTTCTTTTTTCCAATTGTTTTTCCTATTCTGGAAATTCTTTAAATTTATAAATGGATTTCAGAATCTATCAACTTCCCCCAAAAAGTCCATGGGAATTCTGTAAACCAATGTAGACAGAATAGTGTCTTCCAACTATGAAAAAACTATTTCTTTTTATTTATCCCTCATTTGTTTCAGTATTCTTTATGTCTGTCAGTGATGTTTTACAGTTTGCAGTATGACTTTTACGTATCTTTTATCAAGTCTATCTCTATGAGTTCTATTTTAGTATTACTATTATTATAATGTGTTATTTTTACAATGTTGATTTGTTTTTTGCTGGGATATAAAAATAAAACAAAGTTTTGCACATTGGTCTAGTAGTAACCTTTTAAAATCACTTATTCTAGTTGCTGTGTTTGTACATTTCACTGAATTTCCTACATGGACACCTAGGTCATCTGTCAATATAAACAGCTTTATACCTTCTTTTACAATCTAGATACTACCTGTTTTTTGTTGTTGTTGTTTGTTTTGTTTTGTTTCCTTTCCTGGCTTGATTGCATCTGCCTAACCTCTTCTACTACAAGGTTAAAAAGAACTGAGGAAACCAGCAATCCTTGTCTTTTACTGATCTTAGTGGGGAAATATTTATCTTTTACTGTGAAGTACAGTGTTGGCAGCAAGTTTTTCTCACGTGCCCATTATCAGGTTGAGAAAGATCCATTCTTTCTTGGTTTGCTGAGTTATACTAGGAACAAATATTGAGTTTTGTTAAATGCTTTTCCAGAATCTATTATGATGATCATAGATTTTAAGTTTTTTTTTTTTTTTTTTAACATGGTGGCTTATATTGATTTCTGAGTGTTAAACAGCCTTGAATGGTAGGGTAAACACCACTTTATCCCAGTCCATTGCATATGTCACTGGATTTGATCTGCTAAAGTTTTGTTCAGAATTTTTCTGTTTTTGGAAAACCAACCTGTATTTTCTTTGAAATGATTTTATCTAGTTTGGCATTTGAATAATGCTGGCCTAATAGGATGAATTTGTAAGTTATTTACAATATTTCTTTACTACTCCTTTAATAGTAGTAGAATCTATATTTCATTTTCTCAAGGAGTTTTTGATTTCATTTGTTTCTCTACTGGTTTTCTGTTTTCTATTTCATTACCTTATATTTTAATCTATTATTACTTCCTTTCTTCCAGTAACTATGGACTTTGTTTGTTCTTTGTTTCCTAAGGTAAGTGAGGTCAATAATTTAAGACCTTTCTTCTCAAGCAAGATAGGCATTTAGTGATATAAATTTCCTCCTAAATATTTTAGCAGTATCCTAGAATTTCTGACATGCTGTTTTTCCATTTTAAGAATTTTAGAATGCTTTTGAATTCCTCCCTTTAAATTTTCCCCTGTCTGATGGGCTATTCAGAAATGTGCTTTGTAGTATCCAAATATTTGGAAGTTTTTTCAGATACTTCTATCATTGATTTCTAACTCAATTCTATTGTAATTAAAGAATCATACTTCATCTGGTTTTAGTCCTTTTTAATCTACTGATAATGCCTTATGATCCAGGATATTGTATATAACAGTAAATTTTCCATGCATACTTGGAAAGAAAGCATATTTTGTCTTTGGTTAAGTAGAATGTTCTATAAGTCAATTAAGTCAAGTTGATTGATAGTATTTAGTGTACTATATCACTGACAATTTTATTTCTTCTTTTGTAAATTATTTTATTTTACTTTATGTTAGAAAGGATAAAACCAAAGAAAATATAACAGAATAAAGCCAATCAAAACAAACCAGTGTAAGTGATACAGGGCTTCAAAACAATATGAAGTCAACAATAGTTACCATAAGATCTGTTGTCTTCAAAATAGCTGCAGATACCTTCAGACACAGTAAAAATCAAACAGAACAGAATAGAATGAATAAAAACAAAATGATGAATGCAATAAAGAACTTCAAAATAAGACAATAGGAAATCCAAAATGGATACTATATCTTGCTATCTTTGTAACAACTGCTCATGCCATCAGATATAATAAAATCAAATAAAACAAAACAGAATAAAACCCAACCCAAAAAAACAATGAAAATATTACAGGACTTCAAAACAAGACAATAGGGAATCAACAATGGCTAAAGTCCTCAGAAGGCGATCAGCCCCAGAAGCCACACTTTGTACCGTTATCCTGAGGACAGATGACAGACCACTGGCCCTAGACCTGCAAGGTCAATGAAACACCAAACACTACAAGCATCAAACTGCATTTCACCTCAGTAGCTATGACCATAGACTGAGTTTCTCTGGATCAGCCAGTTGCTTATGGAGGAGGGGGGATTGGCTCTGTTTGCCAGCCCACTGGAAAGGGCTGGGGTCTGGCTGTACCCCTATGGGTGGCAGTCCGCTCATGGCACTGGTTTGCAGGAAGGGCTTGCTTCTTGGTGAATCCTTGCCCCCCATCCAGTCTGTGAATCTTCTTTTATAAATTATTGACTGTGGGAATTGATGTTACTGGCAATTACTGTAAATTTTAAAATTTTTCTTATGTATGTAACAGGTAGTCTGAAAAATCTGTAAGTAAGTTTATGTGCATTTAGGATTGTTTTGGCCTCCTGCATTGGCCACACTAGCATTATGAAATGACATTCTTTATCCCTGTTAAAATTCTTTTTCTGAAATTTACTTTGTCAAATGTTATTATAGCCATTCCATTTTTTCTTTTGACTGGCCTTTGCATGATATATATTTTTATTTTGATTAGTGTTAACATGATATATATTTTTCATCCCTTTTACTTTAAATCTATTTGTGTCATTATATTTAAAATGTGTTTCTGGCAGCTAGGGATTTAGCTTAGTGGCATAGTGCCTGCTTGGCAAATGGGAGGTCCTGAGTTTGATTCCTGGTATTCCTGCCTGCTCAAAAAAACAAAACAAAACAAAACAAACCACCAAAACCCAAAATAAAATATGTTTCTGCCAGCATACAGTTCATCCAAATTTTTTTATTAGAGAATTTATATTTAATGTTATTATTAGTGTGGCTGGGTTTAGGTCTTTCACCATTGGCTTTCTATTTTTTCCCATCTATTCTTTGTTTCCCTATCTTTTGTGTCTTTCTTTGAATTAACTGAATAATTTTTTGGTGATTACAGTTTTATCTTCTTCATTGGTTCAAGTTATAACTCTTGGTTTTGTTATTTTAGTGATTATATAGCAGTTTTTAAAGTCAAAGTTTTCAAATCAAGTCCTAAAGAAGATATAAATCTGACTCTGTATAAGAGCTCCGTGGTTATGTGTTTTACACCTTCAGTTTTGGAGGAACGTTAAAACAATGGACTGAAAAGATTAAGCTGAAATGAGTATTTGCAATTCATGGTGTTTTAAATAGACTTGCCAAAATAGACATTACGACTTTAAAACCAAATTCAGTCACAGCAAGTACAGAGCTGAAGCGAGATTCTGAAACCAGTTGAAAATTTTATTTTTAAATCATGCATGTAGCTCTTAGTGGTGCTATGCTGAATTTTTTAAAACAAAATTTCTTAATACAGTTTGCATATCAAAAATTGTGTTCACTCAGACAGAACATGAAACACTGACACTCAGATAATGGGTTGAAAAGTCATATTAACCTAGTGGTCACAGGAAGAAAATTATTATTTTAGCAGAGTAAGAAGAAACTCTGGAAACTACTATTTCCATCTTATCAGATGTTGTTTAAATGTTTTGTAATAAATTGAGATTATGAAAAGAAATTTTATTTAAAAACAATAATTAATTGAGCAATGTCAAATATAAATTATCACCGCTATTGCTTATTTCATTTACCTTTCATAGTAAAAGAACAAAATTAGATAGTACAGATCAATGTACAAATAATACAGAATTTCCTTCTTGATGTCCACATATTTATTGCAATAGCTCTGTGAACATATAGCTATTGTTGTTATTGCTAGTGCTGTTTATAAGAATAACTCATGAAGGAGAAGTGAGGATTTAGAACAAATCTCTTTTATTGGGATATAAAATGGAATTTTTTATTTCAATATTGTTTATCTAATGCTGTCTTCATATTCTTCCACTCAGAGTAAAATAATCAAAGAAACAGTATTTAAATCAAAATAATACAATACAACGTGTTTATAATTGTTTCACAGTTTTGTTAGTTTTCCTTCTGGTTGAGGCTGACAGTCTTCTGGAAGCCTGCAGTTCAGTGTGGTTGCTTAGGAGATGCTTAGTGTTGATTAGATTCTTCAGTAAGCTTCTGATTTGTCAATTTTTTTGATATAGCTGATTCTTTCTCTTTTATTTCTAAGCACACTGCACAACTACCTTAAGATGCAGATGCATAACTTTTTGGAATATTGGGGCCATACTGGAAATCTTTTTGCAAACCTAAGAGCTAATTCTTTGATGTATGTTTGCAAGAAGTATCAATGCATCAATGGATGTAGTTATATAAAAAACAAGCCAGGTCACGTCACTTGCAGTCTTCCAGTAGGATAAGAATGTGCTCATATGTGTGCACATGTACATGTGTGTGTCTTCACTCACAAAATGATTTTTATAAGAGGGATAACAGAACCAAGGTTGGGTAAAAAATATGCTTAAACTTATAAGAATTAGGAAATTTGGGCTTTACTTCAGGTTCTATGCTGTGAGTTCCTATAGTGTAGGACCATACTCTTCATTTTTCCTCCTGAGTTCTTACTATTGGCTAAACATTGTTTGCTGTGCATGGAAATAATGTCTCGATGACACTATTAAATGTAAATTTCTGGGCAAGTCCATTTCCTTATCAGTAAACTAGGGACAGCTGGCACAAAACCTTATAGGCTATGTTGTGTGGGTCAAATGAGCCATTGTATGATTATATAAACCAAAAACTCTGTACTGAAAATCAGAATGCACATTAATTGGGAATACAGGCTCTGGCATCAGTGAAATTGGTCCAAATAGCTACAATGTCTGATTTATGAACACATTCTGTAAGCTAATTTAGTTATTTAATCTGTGAATTGGAAGTACGGATTGGATCAAAATGGTTAACTGGACTCAGGAATTCCTCCCTTTTCCAGAAAAAATTTCTTAAAACGACAGGAAAAAACATCTTAAAACACATAGTAGCAGAAAATAAAGATTTTAAAACATTCCTATAAATTAGAAATCAGATGTACACTAAGACTGGATGAATCCATGCCCCTGAAAACAGGCAGGAGATGTGAGTGACTGCAAAAATGAGGGCAGCTGAAAGCATCCTGTCGGCTTAGATAAACCACACATAAGCAACACAAATGTGTCTGTATGACTGGTTGATGAACTAATTTCTGACAGCTAGTGTAGGGGCAACTACTCTGAAGATGACAGGATTCAATAGGATACCCATTCTGGTTTGATTGTTAACTGCCTTTGAAGTCCTATAATGTCTCCAATGTTTAGATTTTATTAATAGTGTAAAGCAATGCTAAGTTTATATTGTATTTGATGATACAGACAATTTTATTGAAAATAACAAGAGACATCATAGTGACTACTGTAGATCACCTACTGTTGTGTTTTTGTATGTTCTTTTCATTTTGTGTTTTTCTAGGACTTTGTATTGCTGACTTGTTTTGATTTGTTTCTCCCTCTAATACAGAAAGGCCAGGTATATGTGTAGAGACTTATATATGTGTAGAACTTCTAAGTAGTTTACGAGAATGGATTATAGTTATTGTAAAGAAAAAAAAGGAAAAGAGAGTATTCTAGAGGATATAACTGCATGTATGTTTGAGTGTGTGGAATTAATAACCATGTTGCTAAAGTTTTAGTTGGATGGATAAGCAAAACTGACTGCAGTCTCACTGTTTGGATGTCCACTTTGTGGACTTTACTTTTGTAACTTGAACAACTGCATCTAAGAGGAAAGTATGTAATTATTAACTAGTGATTTCTTACTGGTTACTATTTTTGGGTTTTTGTTTTGTTTTGTTTTTGAGATTTTGTATTGTTTCTACCCTCTGTTTCAAAATTTTTTCTTTAATTAAAAAAAATTTAAAAAAAAAAGCAAGAGGAGGAAAAGAAAGTGCTCTAAAAGAGATAACTGTATGTATACTTACATACTTACATAACTGTATGTAATCCTTACTTATGTATAGGATTGATAGCCATGTTACTAAGTTTTTGTTGGATCGGTGAACAGAACCGTTTGCAGCCTCACTGTTTGAATGTCCACTTTGTATGCTTTAATTTTGTAACTTGAACAACTATATCCAAGAAGACAATATGTAATGTATCAAATAGTGATTTCTTACTGTTTATTTTTTTTGAAATTCTGTATTGTTTCTACCCTTTTTAATGTTTTGCTTCCCCCTCTCTTTAAATAAAATTTAAGAAAAATTAAAAGTACATTAAAAGGAGAATCTTGAAGATAGCAGAGTTGTAAAGTAAGAATAAATGGTTCTGAAAATGAAATAAATAATCTGGAATTAAATATTCTAGACAACATAAAAAGCATCTCAGCAGATGGCTGGCTAGCAAAAGCGACACAGGTGTAATACAAAAGAAAAAGAATACTAAGATACCAAGGAGAGAGATTGACAGTAGCTTTTCATATTGTTGCTTAGAGGATTACATAAGTGAAATCATGTAAGATTGATTGCTTTGCCTCTGGAAGGAAAGCTACGATAAAAAGCTGTTTCATTATTTTTGTTATGACCATACTCCATAGTTCCTAGTTATTAATGTTATGGTTATTATTATATTATTTATAAAACAAGAAAGGCTCAACTTGAAAAGTCCCAGATCTAATGCTCTAACAGCTGATGCTCTTTGAGAGGGAGAATGAAGCAGGGAGGAGCCAGGGGAGTAGTGTGACAGGATCCTGGGTGAGGTTAACAGACATTTATTAGCGTTCAGGTGAGGAAATGTAGGAAGCAAAAGCAAGGACAAAAATTCTGCTAATGATGTCCAGAAAGGGGCAGATATTGGACCAGAGTGTGGGCTCACTATAGGTTCTGTTGTGGTAATTCAATAAATGAAGTATGATGGTACCAGGAGCTAGATGGAAGCCCTGCATGTATCGGATGACACCCAGATGGTCAACAGCAGCGTCAGCCACAGCCTCTCTTTCCCTGTCTTCCAAAGTATCTCTATTCCTCCTTTGTATGAGAGGTAACCTTGGATCAGTGGGTCTCCTCTGACAGTTCTGATTTAAAACAAGAACCCCAGTCTTCTATCCTATCATAAAATCCATAGATTTGAGCAAGGTTTTTTTTGCAGTTTTCATATTTTGTTTCAGTCAAGGTTGACAAAGCTTAGTCACAATTATATTTCTTTATTGATCCATGTTTCTGTCACTTAATTTCAGATTGCTAGTGAGAAACATCACCAGGCCACAGACCATTATATGTATCCACACCTAAATGCAGACAAACATCTTTTTAGATTTTTGTCTCTAAAACTATCCTTTGGGCTTCAAATTGGCCTTTGAGCCTCAGATTTCTGTTATTAACCCTCATAATGTCTTTATTTCAAAGGTAAGACTGCAGAAAGCTTGAGATCCATTTCTAGATTTTATAAAGAATTAGTCCAACCAATATTATACTTCCTTACCATTAAGTATCCAACAATAAAATCATATTGCAGATGCTACATACACTTCCATGAATTATTTATAAAAATTTGAAGTTTATAATTTCAAGACCAAAAATTTTGATAAGAATTTGCATATAATTGAAATGTCATAATTTATTGATGAAGCACTGAAATAATAGAGGTGATGCTTACAGCAGTTTGGAGACTAATGTATAATTTACAACACTAAACAACTTCATGAACAAGAGACAGAACTGCACATTAGGCCCTGCCTCAGGAAACAGTAGCAATAAAACTCAGGCATTTTAGCTGTACATTTTATAACAAGGATCTCTTGGTGTGAAACTGATAGACCATTGGCTTTCACTCTGGGAGTGGTATAAAGAAGCATGAATTCACTGGAGGGGAGAAGTCAGTAATGTTTTTGCCTGCTTGCCTCTCTTCTCCTCTAGTTAAATCAATCTTTCATTAATAATAATGCCATGCAGAAAGGATGCTCACAAAACATTGCATTTAAAGTCCTAAATAGAGAAATTTAAACTTATATTAACAAAGTAACCCAAAACTAGACAAATTTGTAGTTTAAAATAAGTTATGTTAAAATCAAGATATTCATCTTTAAATAAAAATGATTGTATCTAAGGTTTATGTCTCAGAACACATTCCAATTCAAAGTTTACCCAGTGGAACAGTTTTCCACAAAGAATTTCCAGATCTTAGAATAATGGCCTGTCTTTGACACACTGGAAGACATCCCAATTCTTCCCACACCCTATTCTCTACTAAAATTTAGATGACAGTATCTAGTTAATCTGCATGTGACTTATGACTCAGATAAAGCTGCCTTTGTCTCCCTTTTCAGGAAGGATGTGATTTGGTCTAAAATAATCCTGGTAATGATCCTCCTAGTGTGCACAGATGTTCCTGAGGGCCGGTCCTACACAGAAAGATGTGAGGGAAAGTTTGCTAGTTTCTGGAGAAGAGTTTCTCTCGTCTAGGAAAGCAAGTAAGGAAAAGAGAGCTTTATTCCTTTTCCAGACTTTATCATATTTGAATGTGATGTGTGAAAATGCTACATCCATTTGCAATTTCCAGGAAATCCAGTTAGAGGGCAATAGCCAAACTCGGAAGTTGGCAGAGGGGGAAATGAAAATAATCTGATACTTCATAACTTTATTTGAGTGGTCAAGTCAATCAATCTAAAGGACTGTCCCAACTGTGAACTTGATATATAAGCTAACAATGTCCCTTATTTTAAAAGTAAGTCTGAATTTAAAAAATTTATGCTGCTTATGTCTGAATAGTTTACATATAGGCATTTCTGACACAGCATCTTTTCTGCCTTTCTAATGGAGTCTTTTGGGAATTTAATTTTTAGTGATGTACAAGAGGTACTCTTAGTGGAGATAAGCTTGCTAGTAGAGAAGCAGAAAGGATCTCCCCTCATCTTCCCAATACCAAGGAATAGGCAGGTGATCTTAGGTTGCTCTAGTATGGCTTACCCTGTGCCTTTAATCTTAGAATGCTGGTGCAAGAAAGAATGGAATATAGATGATAATGTGTACTGAGTCAATGTGAGTTGACCTGAAGTCTACTGGAGACTTGTATCCATTTTTTCCTCTAAAGTCCACTGTAGGTTTTTTGGTGTCTGTCCATTCCCAAGCTCAACCCTCTAGTTTCCTTTCATTCTCTGAATTTCATTTTATATATGCATCTATATTATCATAGAAAATTCCCTGTTGTGTATGTTAAATGGAATTGATTTCTATATTTTCACAAAAACAACACCCAGCTCACCAGGAGATCTTATTCTCAGCACCAAGACTCAACAGTGAATTTGTACTGATATACACAGGTAAATTCAACCTATTTTGTGTAACACTATTGTTGCATTTCTTTTCACCCTCCTTCATACAGCAAACCCCACTTTTAAAAAGAGAATAAAACAAAACAAAGCAAAACAAAACAGAATAAAGCACATCAGAGCAAAACAATGTAAATAACACAGGATTTCAGATCAAGACACAGGAAATCAACAGTGGCTATCACAATGTCTCTTGTTTTCTTTGAAATAGTTGTCCATACCTTCACACACATTAAGTTAATACAAATCAAAATAGTACAAAAGCAATCCAAACAAAATGAGAGCCTTGTGGACCTTCAAAACCAGACACTAGAAAATCATTAAGAGCTACCATAATGTCTCTTGTTTTCTTCAAAATAGCTGTCCATACCTTCACACATACTGAAATCAAACTCTTTCTGTTATAAAAGGATAGGCAGTTTCTGTGACCATGGCTGCTGTAAATGAATCTCAGAGGTTTACTAGTGGACATTTGATGAAAATTTGAAACCTAAAGCTTCAGGTATCACTGTTGTTATTTAATTTAACTTTCTAGAGTTTTTTGTTTGTTTTGTTTTATTTTGTTTTGTTTGTTTTTGTCTTTTTGAGACAGGGTCTCAATAGGGAGTTAGGGTTGGCCTTGAGTTCACTTTGTAACCCAGGTTGGTCTCGAACTCACAACAACCCTCCTGCCTCAACTTCTAGAGTGCCGGGATTATAGGTGTGCACAACCACATCTTACTAATTTTCTAGTTATTGCTACTAAAATGATAAGCCTCCAAAATTCTAGGTGAGCATATCAGATAGTAGAAAACGTAACAAATGTCTTTCTCCACTCAATTTTAGGCTTTGAAACCAACAAAAGGATCTCCTGCCACCACGCTGAAACCTTTTTTTTGGTACGGGGGATAGAACTTACGACTTCACGCTTGCAAGGCAGGTGCTTAAGCCACTGAGCTAAATCCAAGGCCTAACTTTTTTTTTTTTGTGAGAAAAATAACAACCCTTTGAAAATAAATATAATAGTAGAATTAGGGTCAACTTCTGACCAAAGAATATTGTAGTAATGTTGATGGTTAAAATAGATGAAACAGATCACAAGTAGTATTGGGATCTCTTATGGTATTTCTAGATTCATGACCCGTCAGATGGAAGACTCCTTATAGATGACTCACTCAAATTCTTAATTTACTAATAAAACTGAAATCTTGATTAGTGTTAGTGTTTTGCTCAAAGTAATAGTGGTGGATCTTGGGCTCAGGACTCCAAGTTCTGAGTCCTATATAACACCCAACATCAAAGTTTTGTTTTGCTGTTTCTTTTAAGCAAATATTTCAACTGTTTGGACTGTCTTTGCTTCTTGAAATCCTGTTTACCTTGATCCAGGTCAGATATCATTTCCTGAAATGCCTGTAATCTTCTTCTCCAATCCCTCTTGTACTCAGTTCTGCTCTAGGACTTCTTATGCCACATTATGCATCCCTTAACTAACTGCTTGTCATTTCATTGCGTGAATTTTTTTTTTTTTTTGTACCAGGGATCGAACTCACGACCTCGTGCTTGCCAGGCAGGCGCTTAAGCCACTGAGCTAAATCTGGCCCTTCATTGTGTGAATATTTGACACTTTCACTAGATTGTAAATTCTCTGACAGCAGAAACTGTACTCTTCATCTTCATTTTATTTATACTTCCTGAGTGTGTATGTGCATATATTTTATATGCTTGTTGAGTTTCATTAAAGTATACTCAATAAACATCTCCACTCATTTATAGGAATTTATGTTTTAAGATATTAGTCCTCTTGGCATCCCAACAAGCACCTTCTCAGACACACAGTGCTTTAGCCTAAAGCAGTCATTAATTTTGGAATTTCAGGACTGGTATTAGATTTGCAGAACAGATAATCCGTGACTGGTGGTATTCCAATCCAAGTACCCAGAAAACCTCTGACTTCATTTACTTTTAGGATCTGCCTAAACATGAATAAGACATGTTAATCCTGAATACATCATTCAGGAAATGCAGATGTGAAGAAAGAAAAATCTTACTCACTTTGACTTAGGTAATAATGAAAAAAAATTATTTCACACAGTGAGAAGTCCACAAGGAGCAAAGGTTTCAAGTTTGGCTGGTTCATTGTCCATACTGTTTCACCATAGTATTTCTTTTGTTCTTTGTCTCTGAGGCCATTGGTGTTGACTTTTTTCTCAATTTGGTTCCCCTTCTAGTCATTAGATAGCTGTACCAACCGATATCTGTATAGTAATGAGTACTACACATTTCTTTATTTATATCAAGAAAGAGAAACAAGCCCCCTATGTTCTACCATAAATACCCATTTGTTTAGCCTGAATCTAGGTCATATGACCTATACGAGCCCATTTCCAGGAGATTTTGCTACTGACCCTACCTAATATTCAAGACTATCTCTGGAGCTAGTTTCCCTTGAGTCTCTTGAGGTGCTTCAGGGAGAGGTGGATACTCAAACAAATTTGGGTTCTGTTCAGGACAAAGGAAGGATGAATGGTAGGTGGGAAGTCATCACAGTAAATCTAAGAATGGCAATGCTTCAAATTGTAAATTGGCATGAACAATCCCCTTTTTAGGGAATTCTGTGTTGAGCTGAGTCAAGGAAGAAAAATCACTGTTGCTTCTTTCAAAAGAAGCACGTATGATAAATAATATTTCAGTGTTAGCTTTCCATTGGATCAAATGAGCTATGTTCTGATAGTTTATAAATTGACAGATCAGGGGAAAATTCTTTTTATTCTTATTAATGTCCTCAAGCCTATTTTGGAAACTGATGGCAATTTATAAACTACTAGATCAAACAATCTCTATTAGAAAATTCATTTAATCTTCCCTTCCAATTCTTTTGTGCTCCTAACTATGCAATGGTTATTCAGAGTGAGTGTTTCCTTCCACCTACTTATACAGAAGTTGATGTGATTCACTGAAGTCGTGCTACACTGATCATGGTGATTAAGGAAGGAGAAAAGCACATTATTGTGCTAGGAAGTGGGCATTTTTCCTAAGATCAAAAAAAATATGATGAAAGGCAAATTACTTATGGGTCTTAAAAGTTTCTCAGTATAATCTGTATGTTTAGAATGGTCCTCTCTCTATGGAGGAGGTAAATGGTAACATGGAAGACTAGTGCTTTCTGATTTGGAGTATTTGGAGTGATTCTATTCCACAGGGAAACATGGGTGCCCTCTCTTCCTTCACATCCTGTTTGGCAGGCACAGCAGTGAGGGTTGCTTTTCTGTGGTGTGTAAAGTAATATACAGGGTATGCTTCCTGGGAAAGAAATCATTCTCAAAGAATCAGAAATGTAATCAAACAAATATCTAACTCGAATGGAGATGCAACAGCTGCTCTCAAGTGTTGCTGTGTTTATTCCATGATGAATAAACACAGAAAGGAAGTGGGAAACCTTGACAAGTATTAATGGGGCTCCTGAGGAGGACAGCTTCTAGCTATGATGCTTTCTTTTACCCATGAGGCCAATTCAAAGGTTCCCTTGTGTAAGAAAGAAAACAGCTACTTTGAGGCAAAAGAAGCAGATTTCCTGTACCCTAAAGTCACATACTCCCTGAAGCTTCTCTGCAAAGAAATGACAAGTTCACATAACATGACAAGAGGCTGGGGACATTTCTTTGGGATTTGGAAGTTGTTTAGAAGTCCTTTTGCAGATAGGGGTTCTTGTAGTCCTCAATAATATGACATAAAAACTGAGCAGGGTTATACTTTTCTTACAGGAAGCATAATATGTTTCTAAGTGAGATTTTATTGTTTAGCTTTTTCAGAAGAAAATGTTTTACTGCAGATTATATATATATATATATTTTTTTTTTCTCTAACCAAAACTTTATTCATTTGGGATGGGTGTCTATATATGAGCAAAATGAATTTTCTTTATATTCATCTGTGATGATTTGGCACTCATCTGATTAAAACTTGGTTTTAATGCTCAGTATCTGGTTTAAAATGGGGGAAAAAAACCCTTCTATTGATTCAATACTCCTGTTTTTCTTTTTTATTAATCTAGAAAAAGCAAAACTCATTTCCTCTCTGTCCTTATACTATAGACTTTTGAAAATTATACTCCCCACTCTTTCGGTACTCTCGTCAGTTTACCAGGCTCTACTGCACACCCCCTCCTCATCTTTCTCACTTCCTAGATTTTGTATCCCAGCTCTCTGGCTTTCTGACTCTCCTCCCACTAGTCCCTTCTCACATGCATTGAGGGTTCCCTTTTCTTCATCTGAACCATTGTGGACCAGAATTTTGCTCTCCATTTTTATTTTTCCACCTTTTTCTCCATTTTTATTTTATTTGCACCTCTTGGTTGATCATTGCACCCACATGCCTCATGGGAGCAACCACGTTCATATTAGCCACATCCATACTTCAGCTCTATCACTGGCCTGAGCTACTAACATGAGATCTCCAATAGGCCTGAGATCCTAACATGAGGTTCTCCAATAGACATCTCAACCTCACATCCCCCATCTTGTCTAATTTAATACAGATAACTATGAACTTGATATATTCCCTTAAATCTGTCCTTTCCTAGTTCAGAGATTATTTTCAGTGAAAACCTGTAATTTTTATAATTGATTAATGACTTTAGAAACCTCAGTGCCATTCTCCTCCTCATCTTCCACATCCAAGACCTGAATGCTTGGTTAGCTAAACATCTGTATCTTCCTGTCCTCTGTATTTCATTTTCTTTATTTGGATTCTTAATACTTTGTATTAGTCTGTTTTCTGTTGCTAATATTTCTTCTTCTTTTTAAAAAGTATTTCTATTATTACATGTTTGTGATATATAATGAATACATTCATTTGCAGAGATGGTGCAGAAACTGTAAAACTCAGTTTAAGTGTCATCTTTTTTAGGGAGCTGTTTGAGATTCTTTATTCTGATTGATATTCTTCTCCAGCAAGTTATCCTTGTTTACTTTCCACTTCTGTTAAATTGTCTACCAGTAATTTTTATTAACTCAAACTCATGAAAGCCAAAGACTGATATTCATCTTTTTTTAAAATCAACAGTTCTCTATATTCCATCAATGTTTGCTCAATGAATGAGCGAGGAAGGATATCCTTGCCCTCTGCAGAATGCAAAAGACTTTTCTGACTTGCTATGTACTCCAGAAATCTTACATTTTTTAATATTATTGTTAAGAAAATAGAGGACATTTTAAAAATGAAAAGCCATATAATTAAATATGGAAATTGGTATGGACTATTATTGTAGTGAAATAATATGATACAATCAAATGTGTTTTTTTTTTAAATTTATAACATTAAAGAAGGCTGAGACTTTTTTTGCTTCTGTGAGGGTAGTACACAATAGTACCATTAACAACAAAAAGCCCAGTTCTTGGCTTTGTATTCCAAAGTAGGTCCCAAAATTTTGTGGCCAACTCAATAGTTATGAAAGTCAACAAGCATCTGATTTGCAAAAGCAAGGCCTTTTGAGAGAAGCAAATATTTGCAAGGTGCATTACAGTCTGGAAGGTTTATCATATGGAAGTTCTATAAAACCTTAGAGTAGGTTAACGCAAACAATGCAAAAATACATGAAATCAACTCTTCTTGAGATAAAGGTGGGGCTTGAAGAGGGAAAGGCAGAAGACAGAGGACAGCCATGACATTGACATGAGATGCCTGCTCTCTGTCCCTTCCTCTATGTTGAGTATTAGATGGAAAATCTCAGAAAAATTGGAGAGTTCAATTCTAGGAGACAATTTCAGGGTTGAGCTTGGGAAGCCTGAGCTTATTAGAAAATTTCCATGTTGACATACCAAGTGAGAGTTAGCATGTGTGCACATGGATCTCAGGTGAGCCTCACAAGATTGTACAATCTAGCAGGTTGTAGGAACACCTGGGAAGTTTTCTGAGTCCTCTGTGGAAAGCCTGTAAATATTAAAAGGGCTATTCAGATTGGTTATTGGCCTTTCAGACAGGAAGTCACAACCACAATCATCGGAGCCTGCCAATGTACAGCAGTGTAGATCACATGAAACTGGCAGAGTTCAGTGAGGAAAGAGGCCCATAGACCAATTCCCTCCTTAGAACTGTGATCACCCAAGAGAAGAGGAAGAAATAATGGGAGGAAAATTTTATCCAATAATACTGAAAACCAGAAATGATTTATTTACATTAAATTGATAGATTTAACACTATTAGATCTTTGTACACCTGAGTCGTGAGTGTAAATAACTGTAAATAGAAGAGGCTAGGATGGCAGAAGTTGCTACAAAAAGGTTTGTGGAGGAAACAGAACTTGAAAGGGTAGTTAAAAGGCAGGAAAAAAACTGGCTCAGGAGGAGGAAACAGAGTGGAATGAGTGGAACTAATCTGAATACAGAGGCAGAAATGTGAGCAGGGGTATGAGGACAGATACCCAGGTCCTAAGTGCCATATTTAAGAACATAGATGCTCAAGATTTAAGCAGGCTGAGTGGCATCTGGGCAAAGATTCATTCGTAAGAGGTGTGCCCCAGCAAGAGGGAGGATCTGCCTCTCAAGACCACTTTCCGTCTGGCTTCTGTACCTTCTATACTCAGTACCTATAAGGAAGACTGAGCTACAGAAAGTTTAATTCGCCAGATTTTGAGGAAGTGAACATGGAAGTGGCTGAGAAAGATGACGTGGATCTCCCTATGAGGGAAACAGCCACACCTTAGGGTTCTGTGTCCTGAGTCCTGAGCCTCTTTTTGGAAGGCCCTGAAGCTGCGCCATGAGATACAAATGTCAGAGGGATGAGAGAGGACAGTGGAAAGGGGAGAGGAGGAAGAGGGAAAAGAGACAAAGAGAGAGAGGGAGGGAGGGAAGGGGGGAGAGAGAGAGAGAGACTAGAGTAGAGAACAAGAGTCCAGAGGAAAGACTCCAGTAAGCAATGCAGCCAAAGAAAGACTAGGCAAAATTCACAAGTCTCAGGGCATCTTCTTAAATTTGCCTTATGGGTGATATGAAATGTAAATGTTCTTATCTACCTCCCACAATATCTTAAATAAAACCTAGAATTCGTCAATGTGGATGCAAGAAGTGCTGAATGCAGTTTCAAGATTGGTGCTTACTGAGAAGCTGTAAGGAGTGCAGGCATATTCTTTATTCACCTCTCAAACCTCAAACGCATACAGACAAGTGACCTAATGCCATTTCCAATTTGGCTTAAAAGTTAAACCTCCCAGGAGTGATCTATACTCAGTAACTTAATTTATCATTTCTTCTCTGATACTTTGTTTTGATGCTCGGTTATAAACACTATGGAAACTGATGGAATTTATAGAACATGGGCTTTCAGTTATGCTTTCTTCAGTTTCTAGGTGAACCGCTTCGCAGACATGCTGTCCAGGGCAAGCTGGCTAAATAGAAGGAGCCTCTGTTTTCTCACCCAAATAAGGCTAATACGTACCTTTGTGAAAATTAAGTAAGACTTTGTGTATGGAGACCTGGTGATAGAATACAAATGTTTTTAAACTTTGGAGAGATATGAATTGTGGCTCTCACGGTTATTATGCTGGGTGCCACCGGGAATGTAGAAAACTATGAAATTTAAATTCTTTATAAAATGTGCATAAAAATGTGTCTCATCACAGACTTCTGTGAAGATTGTATCAGGTAATTATCACATTGTCAGGATTCACAGTTAGGAGTTGTAGTGATGTAAAGTGCCTAGTACAATTCCTGACACACTGAGGCATGAATAAATGGGATCCACTAGTGCTATTTTGATGTACTGCATGCGCCACTGACAGAATGATAAAATGCCCATTGGAAAAGGCTCCTTCTCCAGATGACAATGTAAATGAGTATGTCCTAGGATGTGGAACACTTGGGAACCAAGGTGTAAAAGTGTAAGTGATTCCATTTCCATCACTCCCAAGCTGCTTCCATAACTCTAGGCTCTGTAATTTAGAGGTTCTGATTTCTAATGTGAAATGCTTTTTCTAGATGATACAATAAGACTCCCATGAAACCCCAAGCTATGGGCTACTGCCAGGCACTCTGCTTCTTGAGGCAGGAACCAGCAGGCAAGGATAGAGGTCAACATTCTGGCAGGTGTAACTGATCATTAGGAGAAAGCTAGGCAACTGCTACAGAAAGGTGTAGAGAATGCTTGCTACTAAATTAACTTGGGGTTTGCTCAGCATTTTCTTACTCAAACTTGATTACAAAGGAACAAGTTCAGCAGCCACCATCTCAGAAAAATGTGGTAATAAATGATGAGGCTCAAAAGCCTCAGAAACAAGTGTCTGGATCCTCCCATAGATAAACTTACTAGTCAGGCAGCAGTACTAGTTTGATGGCGAGGGAGGATTTTGAATGAGTGGATGGTGGAGGAGAGAATGTTGACAACAAGATATGGCCTTAAAACCAGCCTCAGTGGCAGAGGGCATCTGACCAACCTATGTGAAGGCCCAAAACTTGTCACATGCAACCAGTATTATTCACGGAAAACACCCCCACTCCCATCTTCCTGCCAATGAATTGTGCTCACAATTTGCTTTCTGGGAAATCTAAATTATGAAAAAATAATAATTCTGAGTGTCTACAGAGAAATTTGGTCTTTATTTAAGTAGCCTCTACTAGTATTACTCCCCCTACTTTCCTAACAATGTTCACTATTAATGAGCATCTTAAAGTCATCTAATATATATTTCCTACCAAGAACTTTCCTAAATCTCCTGGTTTTACCTGAGGTTCCTTGTTCAGTGTTTCCAGAATATTCTCTTGCATATTACCACTCTATTCTGTTTACATATTATACTTATTAAAGCAGGGATTCTTGTCTTTATATCCCAACTATTTATAACCACAGAGAAATTTGCCAATAAATACTCTTGGGATTAAAAAAGAATAAATTGATTTGGTATATGGGTAGTATCCTGGGCTGATGACATAGGTTTCATAGAATTATTGGGATACAGATAAGAGTAGAACCTATGGAAATGGGTGAAAAGATGGAATTGCTGAGACATTATGAACAGAGTAAGAAGGTAAAATGGCTCACCATAGAACCCTGAGAAATATCAATCTATAAGCAATGATCAGAAAAAAATCCATGAAAGAATACAGAGAAAAATATGACTCAGAGGAGGGTAGTATTCTGGAAGAGTAGAAAATGCATGAAGAGCATTAAACAAAACCAAACTGTTGAGAATCAAGACAAGAACTAATGGATTTGACAATTAGGTTGCTGTGTTACATTTACACAATTATAATAAACTACGTACAAAGAGGTAATAGTTTCTACTCAGTTTCAGAGGTTCCAGTCCACAATCTGGCAAACTTATTGCTTTTAGGCCTCTGTGGGAGTGCTGGAGGGCAAGGGCAAGGAGTACCTGGTTTAGTGAGCTGCTTACCTCACAGCCAGAAAGCAAAAGAGGAAAAGAAAGGAGCCCATGTCCCCATACTTACTTCCTATTTAAGCCATGTTTTCATATCCTATTTCAAGCATGGGCTTTGTTCTTTAAGAACCTATTGGGGATCCATTAATGATGCTGTAATGTTCACATGGCTCATTGTATTTGTTTTCAATGGTAAGAATTTAGAAAGATGATTATAATCTTTATACTTCCAACAGGGCCAGGTCCTTACCTAAGCAAGCCTAACCAAGGATTACTCAGAGCTCAAATAAAGCAGAGGTGATTAAGTTACTCAGGGGAAATGTATTAAAGTCAATTACAACTCAATATGAATAGGTTATCAGGTTTCTTTCCCCTATGACCAAAGATGCATGGAGTACAACTTGTTCTTAAATGTGGGGATAAAGTGGGGGTGTAAGGGAAACTGACAGAGAACACAGAAGCAAGGGGCAGAGATAATCTGTGCCTATTTCTTTTTCTTTCTCTCTCTCTCTCTCTTTCTCTCTCTCTCTCTCTCTCTCTCTCTCTCTCTCTCTCTCTCTCTCTCTCTCTCTCTTTCTTTCTTTCTTTCTTTCTTTCTTTCTTTCTTTCTTTCTTTCTTTCTTTCTTTCTTTCTTTCTTTCTCTTTCTTTTTAATTGCTACCGGGGATAGAATTCACAACTGCATGCTTGCAAGGTAGGCCCTTATGCCGCTGAGCTAAATCCCCAGTGCCCTGTGCCTATTTCTCTGAGAGTTAGTCAAGTCTGGAAATATTTCTTGTGCTAGAACTACTAGACCTATATAAATACTTATTTTAATTCAACAGACATTTCTGTGCCTATTTCCTTGAGAGTTAGTTAAGTCTGAAAATATTTCTTGCACTGGAACTACTAAACCTATATCAATACTTATTTTAATTCAACAGACATTTACTGAGTACTGTTTTCTGTTAGGCACTAGGCTAGGGACCTAGGGAAAAGATACAAAAAATTACAACAACCATGAAAATAAACAACATGTCTTCTGTTCTTAAGGAGTGCAGGGACTAGTAGCTAGAGAAAAACACAAAATCATTTCACCTTCAAAGGCACCCCGTGAGTGGTGTGTGAGAAGCACTATGAAGGCGCACAAGGGGAATTCTGTGAATCTTGGGAAGGCGGTTTCACTGTGAATGCTGCAGGTGGGGAAGTGGGTCTTGTGGGTTCATCAGAATAATGGGAAACAAAGCAGAGAGGGAAATTTTTTTTTTCTAGAAAACATTCAGAAATTAAAGTTCTAAACCCTCCAAGGCTTTAAATAAGTTCAAGTATTTTAATATCCATGCAGACAAGAAATTATTCCTGTGACTGCCTTTAACTTTATGACTTTATAACTAATTTCAAATTATGTTTCCAAGAGGTCTGAATATACAACCAAAGCTATGGCAAAATTGAAGTTCTGATGACTTTCTTGAGGTATACATCTAATTTGCTTTTTTTTCTGTTACATCCTTCATTGATGTAAAAAAAATGGAGTGAATATATCTATATTTATAGCTTTATCTATATTCTTGCAATGTGCTATATTGATAATGACCATAAGTCCACATTTGAAAATTCAAAAGATAGTAAAACAGTAAATAAAGTGAGGTAATTTTTAGCAATTGAAGAAACTATGAAGATTATTTTGAGTAATACAGAATTGAGGTTTATTACTGCCCAAAGTCAAGCATGATTTAATAGCAGAACTGCCAACAGAATCCAGGTGAAAGGCCAACCCCTTCCTCAGCTTGGTACACACAGCACAGGCAGGGTTGCACACTCCACAGGGCAAAACAGTCACACAGAATAGGTGGCATACCTTGGATGTACAGAAGGCCAACTATGTCTATAACCCACGCCAGTGGAGGCTTTGATGTGTCCCTTACACAGTGGCCTCAGAGCTACCAGAAGCCTGCTGGATTGCTGGATTATTCCTACGTTTGAGGTACCTGGCCAAAGTAAAAAATTCAAGGTGGGAAGTATACTGCCATTTTTGATCATGTTGGTTTACTCAAAAGACATGAGAGGCTTTGTAGTTTACCACTCTGCCTCTCCATAATAATTCTTGATTTAAAATGTGCTTTTTATTCTGTTATTGCATACTCTCAGTGGTTTTTGGAAGGATGCTACTGAGTCATACTAGTAGGATTTATATAGCATAAACCTTCTAAATGATTTGATAAAGCAGAATAGGAAATAAAGGCTGCCTCACTCCTACACCCACATTTTTGGAAAAAAATTCTACAAGTTTTAGAAAAATATGTCACCTCTGGCTAAAATCCTTGAAGCTTTTGTGAAGCCTTGAGTTTGTCTTTCCAATCAAGACTCAGAAATTTGCATTTGGAGGTTCAACAATGGCCTGGGTAATCTTGATTTTCAGCAATCCTCCCAAGTTTCTTGAGTCAACAGTTGATACTATACACAGTTACTGCCAAACATGAACATATAATGGTTGTTTTGTAGAGAGTTTGGGGATTTATGTGGGTAAAAGAGGTAATAAAGTGTAACAAAACCATAATGCTAAATGTGAGCTCATTATCTAAAGCACTGGTCCCCCTCAATGAGACAGACATCAGCAGGGGGACGGGAACAATAAAGACGAAGATGAGGCAAATCATTAAAGAAAACCACCTGCTGCTGCGACTGCATCATAAAGCCTAAACAGCCTACTGCAGCACAACATCTATGGCAAACATAATGGATTTTCTGCTGAATGAATGCAATGACATTCCAGTCAATACAAGCACTGTCTCTCCTATGGAGCTACATTACAGGGGAAAGGAACCAGAGTCTGTGAGGTTTCTGTTGATATTTTGTTAATTTTAGTGGCACATTTACATTTTGATTTGGACCCAGGGAGTATACTTTACCAGGATATTTACTCCTTCTCAGAGGAATCTGTAAAAATCCTTTTCCCTGATTAGCTTATTATCCTATCAATCATCAGTATCGAGATGACTCCCTCAACAAAGCTGCCTAAATTCTCAAGTAGGCCTTCTTTAGCAGCTGCGGAGGTCCAGATTTGACCTCAGAGGCAGTGGACAATGGTGAGGAGATAAGCCACCTGCTAGCATATAAGTGTTCTAGCCTGGACACAAAGGCAATCAGTGTGCAGACCCTCCATCCTGGTGAGTTCAGAGCCAGGCAGACTACTGGAAAACAATGCTCCAGTTGATATGCATCCTTTAGACTAACTGGCAACCTTTGGAATATTCCTGATTTCTCATCCAAATCCTTTTCCCATTCAAGGAATTAATCCATCCAGCACTTCCATCACAAGGTGCATATGACAGGTAGCATGTACCCTTCTGTGGGTTTCAAATTATCTTCATTGGTCATTCCCTACAATCCTTCAATGAGGTGCCACACATCAGTTCTGCAGATTTGGGGCAGATGTGGGCACATGTGCAGCAAAAGCATAGCAAAACTTAGCATGTGCCAAGATTGCATTGTGTTGGGTGAATGCCAAGTGCAGCTTTCAGTGAAGCAAAGACTCCTAAGCACAGTTCCTTTTTCCACTGGTTAGAACTTCCCTCACTTGTCTTCTTCTCCATCCCTCCATCTTCAAACATCTCTACATTCTCACCCACATACCCCGTAGAGCCAAGCCTCACTTAGGAATTCACCCTGCCCTTCTCCACTGTAGTTTTTTTTTTTCCCCCTGCATTCTCTGCTGATTGCTTATTAGTATTTTCAGTACAACTGTTTTACAGTGAGGACCTAATAAGTGGAATAGCTTAAATTTCTTTTCTATACAGGTGTCCTCAGTTCATTGTTTTTTTTTTAAATCTTATTTCTGAAAAAATAAGATTCTTTCTAATCTGTAATTCTCTGTTCTTGTACAATCTAGAAGAATACTGCACACAAAAGTTCTTAAGAAGACTACTACTTTTTTATGGATTATGAAACAGGAAAAAAAATCATGATAGCATTCTTCAACCTGGCTTTGAAAAGAGTAAATGTGTTCCTCAATTTTCAATTTTGCTTTGGTTTATATTTTAGAAAAAAATCTTCTGGGTACTAGTCAAAGGTTACATTTCCTCCCAGTGTACATCAGAAAATAGCTTATAAAAATGAGGAGTAGCAAATTTTTCAAGTGAAGAAGGAAGGAAGAAAGGGTAGATTGAAGATTATGTGGTAGCATAGGTTCTTCAAGCTAGAACTGACAATTAATGCTTCCAAAATTTTTTCAAAAACCAGACATTCACTGTTCAATAGAAACATATGCTGTGAATCTTTTACTCATTCATTCATTCTTTTTCTTTTTTTTTTTCTTTTGGCTGACAGAGAAGTAGGGAGGAAAGGAGATCTGGAAGTGGCAGGGGTAGAATATGAAGAAGTGAAGGAGTAACTGTTTTTTAAAAGCTTTAAGAAGGATAAGCCCCTTCCTTTCATTTTTTAAACTTTTCCATTAAAATGTATTTTATAGCTCCTTTATTTCACAGTAGTTATGACCTTGGATGAAAATATATTCTGATATTTACAGGGATTAAGTTTGTCAGTGGGCATCCAACATTCATAGGCCACATCACAAGACCAAACTACTACCTTTTATTGGAAATGTCAGTTTTGAGAAAGACAGACAATTCATTAATGTCGAGCTAGATGAAGCAATTTACTCTTTTTGCCTATTTGATACTGTGCCAGAGCAGAGATGTCATGTGTACCTCTGCTGCTAAAACAGTTCATGTACCCAGAAAGCTTGCTAATCAGTTTTGGTTTGAATCAACAGAGCCCCAGAACACTGTTAAGAAATTCAAGGTTTTCAGTAATAGTTGAAAAGGAAAACAAATGACTGAGTCTGCTTCTTTCTGTGCTTCATGCTGCTTGGCAGAGGACAAACATTCCTCACTGACGATGGAGAATGCGACACACCACTGACTTCTTTCCAGCACTACTTCAAAAGTCAGGTCAGCCCTCTGCTCGCTGAAACACACTTGTTTTGCTACATAAATGTGCTGGCCATTAAAGGGCACTGGATCATTCAGACCTTTCACTGCACTAAATGGACTATTAGACACAATTGAAATTGAGGTGACCTCCACAATTCACAGCTCAGAAATACACGGCCAACAAATAATTACCTCATATCCTAAACACTTCATGGTGACTTTTTGCCTGCTACTGGAAAATGAAGGCAAAAAGGAACCAAGCTATGCTGATGGAGCATTTCTTGAATTCAGCATGGTGCTGAATTCACTATTTTATTTAATATGCACCAGATTTGTCTAAAGGACATGTACCTAACCCTCACCCCTGGGCTGTTCGCTCTTTTTTAATGTTATAATAAAAAAATAATTTAAAACAAAGGAGATTACTTGTATTAGCTTTCTACTCACTGAGACACAATGCACAATATCTACAACTCAAAAGAAAAGAAGTTCAATGGGCTAACAGTTTCAATTGGTGAGCAGCTGACTCCAAGGCTGGCATGGGGAGAAGGTGTAGCAGAGCAAAGCTGCTTAGTTCATGGTGTCCAAGAAGCAGAGGAGGGGAAGAGTGCCAGACAGGATGGGAATTGTTCTCGGAAACAACCACAGACCCCCAAGGGTATGATGCCTCTATGATTTATCCAAACACACACCTAGAAACATAGGCCACCATCCCAAGGGCAGATCCGGAGGCCAAATGTCTTAGTTACTTTTCTTGTTGCTGAGACAAAATCCCCTAAATTAATCCCCAAAATTATAGGGGGAAGGGTTTATTTAGCTCATAGTTTGTAAAGGTTTCAGTTCATAATTGATGGCTCAAAGAAGGGTGGCAGACAGCAGAGGAGCAACAGTTCATGACAGCAGAAGACAGCAAAAGCAATAAGGGGGAGACAAGATGCTTTCTGCCCCTTATATTGTATGAAGGATACTCACCTTAGGGTGGGTATAGCACTCAGACCCTTAATTCTAGTCAGAATTGTGTCAAACCAATCAGTGAACTGATTTATTAGTCATACACCCTTAGTCCCAGCATCATACACTCTGGATTTGGTCACCTCTGAAAAAGCCCCCATGTCCACATGAGGCTTTGTGGGTATATGTGGGCACAAACCATAACATTGATCAAGTTGAAAACTCCCACTTTAACCACCATGCTACTTTATATTGTAACTACATTATTTATATGTAGCCTGAGACAACACCACTTCACTCAGTGTGGTCTGGATAAGCTAGGTATATCTAATTTACAGGGTGTGGGTTGCACACATCTGTTCTCCAGGGTGTGATTTCATGATTCTTGTACAGAAATGGAAAGAAACTAAGATTCAGATAGGTAAAGGGATTTCACCACCTTGCAAAGCAGTGATGGGGCCAGACAAAATTCCAGAAAAGTACACCTTTATGGAAACCTGTTTATCAGTAATCAGAAGAAAACTTTGATCATTACACTTTTATTCTGTTCTCATTTCCATTTCTTAGCTAGCTATATGAGGGATAATGACATGCACACAAATGGTTGCTATAAGATACAAAAAATAACTCTTGCTATCTGCATGACTTTTGGCACAGCTGGTTCCTACTCAACCTATCTCTCAGCCCGAATACCACTGTTTCCAACTGATCCTCCTACATTACCCATGTAAAGTCTCCCCAACCTTCCACCTAGCTATCACAATCCCTTATTTATCACTGCTATAGTACCTATCATAATACATAATTATCTTATCTTTTTCCCCACCAAGATGCAGTTTTCATGATAAAAGTACTGTTGCTATATTGCTTATGTTTTAATTGCATGTCAAAATTACAAGTTCAGTGAGTGACCAAAAGATACTACACTTACAAATTCAGATATACTAATTAGAAGTTTGCTTGTGCTTCCCTTTTCCTTTGACTGTTTTTGGTTTCACTTCCATTAAACCTCATTTTAATTTCAGTCACCAGTGATCCTATATTATGTTACACAGAACTTCAGTTGAGGAACTAAACTGGAGAAGAAAGCCAGCTGTGCTCTTACTCTAAAGCAAAAGGACTTTTGGCTGTTTTTCTCTAGTCACAAAGAAGAGGCCCATTTACATTATTTGTTGGTGGAAATCCAAGATCTGGTGGCTCCCTGGGTTTGTGCAGAAATGGATATGTCTAACAATGGGAAGGAAGAAATGGCTTCTATGGTCAAATAAACTTGCCCCAGCTATCTCCTGTCTTCTCCAGAAAGCTTCTGAAACTATTTCTCCGTAGTGCCAATTGGCCCTTAGCAATTTCTGGGATCATGGCAACCATCAAAAACCCTCCTTGGACCCCGAACTTCAAAATTCAAATTATGCCCTTAAAGTTCAGGCTTTATTCAGCATTTAGGCAGGAAGTAAAGGCTACTGGTGCTTGGGCTCAGGGAGTGGAAGGAAATTTGGGGTACTTTGGGTTAGGCTTTGCTCTTACATGAATTTTCTGGCTTTTCAGCTGTCAATTCAAAGGCAAGTAAGAACCAAAAAGGATGGGCTGCTGGCCCGTTTAAAGTCTATCAAGTTTAAAAAGCCAGTAGGTCGTTCTCATGAATGTCAGCTTCTCATTTACTAAGGTAACTTTGCAGGAGTCATAGCTCAAAGTCCAGACAAATGTTGCTATACCCTGTGAAACTTTCTCTGGCTTCTTCAGGCAATTAAAGGAGTCATCTACACTATCCCACACCACTATCTCTGCGCCTGACAGGATTTATTTATCTGTGTAATAGTCACTTTTTATGAAATAAATCTTAGAACCATACACAGGTTATAGTCCTGTGAAAGTAACGTGTTTTACATTTTTAGACACTTGTACCATGATTCTAGTATCTTGTAAGATGCTAGGAATATATCAAGTACTCAATATATAATTGTAATATACATATTTAAACAATATAATTTTGGAGCTAAAAACTAATTTAACTGTAGTTTGATATTTCATAAAGCCGAAAGAAAGATACATTTATTGTTGAAGGTGCCTATATCATTATGATACAAATTTCCCAAAGTTTTAAAAATTAAAAATGTGAAGCATTTTGTCTAATTACAGTGCTTAAACTTTATTTAAGATGTTTCATAGGAACTCAAAGGACCATGTTTTATATTCTGATTATCTGTCAATTAATAATTGCAAGTATTGATGTTTCTCTTACCCTTGAAAATACCTGCTTGATGAGTACTAATTTGTATTAATTATTTATCATATTATATTTGTTTATATTGATAAATTATTGCCAAAATACTAGATATATAAACTATGAGAGATAGAATTTGGTGTGAGAGCTCTGTTGATTCTAAAATAGTTTGCCTCTATGAATTCTTCTATGCTAAAGCCATCTTTAATGAAATCTTAATGTTTAAACTATACAGAGCATTATATGCAAGAAACTATGCAGGGTACTGAGAAAATAAATAACCTACTGTCTTATAAATAAGATAGACAACACTTATTCTCCAGTTAATCACAGTCTTATGGAGGAGTTAAGTATAAAAACAAAAAATATTTTAATGAAAGCAAAATACTGTATTACAATGGAGGCACACATTTTTAATACTGCAGAGGCACAGAAAGGGAATAATAAAACTGCCTAAAGGAGATAAAATGTTGCCTTCTAAATAACCTTTCAAATAAACTAGCATTGGAAGTTGTGGATAAAGAACTTACCAACAATTTACTGCATAAATGAAAATACGTGCTTCACTAAGACAAAAAAAATAAAATGAGAAGACAGACTCTAAAAATCAAGGCAGTATCTCAAGGTGATGAGACAGTTCTTTACATTCTTACTCTCCAAGTAGTGCAGTCTTAAATTATAGGAGCTTTAATTAGAAGCACATGATGGATTTAATAGTATTGAATGATTAATATACAGTAAATACTTGCTGCTTGCATTTTGTTTTCTGGTGAATGGGAAACCATATTGCCTATATTTAGATTTTTCCTTTATGATGTAGCTAAAAAAAGAATTACTCTTTTCTTACGTAGACTGCATTATAAGTTGAATTTATATGCTGAAGTCTTAAGCTCTACTATCTCACATTGAAACCTTATTTGGATATAGGATTGTTATAGATGTAATTAGTTAAGATGCAGTCAACTAGAGTAAGATAGGCTACTAATCCAAAATGAGTGTTGTCCTTATAAAAAAGGGGATATCTGGATATATATGATGGAGGATGGAAATATAGCTCAGTGTTTCAGCACTTGTTTAGCATGTATGAGGCATGGGTTCAAACTTGGGTATGGAAAAAAGTAGATAACAGATGTGCAGCAAGAAAGTTATGTGAAGATGGATGCAGAGACTAGAGTGATACTTTCACAAGCCAGGGAGTATCCAAACTTGCCTTCAAACCACCACAAACTAGGGGTTCCTGTAAGCAGATGCTCCCTCACAACTCTCAAAAGGAACCAACTCTGCTGATTCTGGATGTTGAATTTGTAGTCTCCAGAGCTGAAAGTGAATAAATTCCTTTTAAGTCACTCAGTCAGTGATCCTTTGTTAACATTAGCCCTAGTAAACTACTGGACTAATTTTTTTTTTTGCTGTTGGGAGGTGGGAACATGAATTAGGACCATAAGAACTTTAACTCAGTTCTACATAATACTAAATCATTAATTGCATTGAGAAAAATTATCTTAAAAAGTTGAGAGATTAATACTCCTTTTAAAGTTTCTCTATGTAGTCATTCTCTATAAATATAATACATAATACACATTTTTTAAAACCTTAACAGTAGGTTGGCCTAGTATTTGGCTAGAAAATAAAATATATTCTTTATATTTCTTTATGCTAGATTCTTGGAAAACTCTGTGTGTGTGTGTGTGTGTGTGTGTGTGTATATGTGTGCGTGTGTTTCCTTAACTTAATTCTATGAGGATTTTGAGTTTTCAAAATAATTTTTCTTTAACTTTCTTTCAAAGTCTAACATTGGCTATTATCTCAAAATCTGAGGATATACAACAGAAGAGCACTGAATTGGACTTTTAGAGACCAGGAGTCTAGCTTATTCTTTTTTTCTTTAAATAACAGCTTTAATGAATTAAAATTTGCATGCTGTACAATTCACAAACTTAAAGTATATAATTCAGTAGGTTTTATCATATTGACAGGGTTGTACAACCATGACCACAATCAAATTTAGATCATTTGTGTTATCCCAAAGTAAAACACTCTACCCGCTAGCTGTCAACCCAATGCCCTCCTCCGCCAATCTAGGCCACCAATGAGCTACTCTCTATCTTCACAGATTTTCTTGTTCTGGATTTCTTTTATTCAAAGTATCCTCACAGAAACAATAGAGACCTTAACATAGCCAAAGAAATGGATATTACAAAAGAGTTCTCACACCACAATGAAATGAAACCAGAAACTGGCCACAGAAACATTTAGAATGCACTAACTTTTTCTTTTTTCCTATTATCTGTCTTTATCTCACACTTTATACATTAAAATTTTCACATAAAGGAAAACATGCAATGTTCAAGCTTGTGTGTTTGATTTACTTCACTTAATATTATGGTCACACAGTGCATCCATTTTCCTACAAATGCCTCAAGTTAACTTTCAGGTAGAGCTATCAGTTGAAGAAAAACTTGTACCAGAGCAGTTGTGAATATTAGCTATTACTATAAAACTTGCTAATATGCATGCTTCAAAATGAGAAAGAGCTCAGCAGTCAGCTTATAAGACTACAAGTTGATACCATCAGCAAGGGAAAGAAGTGACAAGAAAAGCATTCCTTTTTCTTCAGTTTAACAAAGGTATCCCTGCTTATCCTTTTTCCCTTCCCAGGGCTCAAAGACAATCTTAAGACTGTGAGTTAACAAAAGCACATGATTCAGAGATAATATTTTGTTGTCCTTAAAGTTATAAAAGCATCAAATGATTTTATAGCCCACTGGGGCCAGAAAGTCACTTGGAAGTAAGTACAGTGTATCTACACAAGCAAGCTGTACTACATAAAGCACCAAATGATCTTAGACAATTATAGATATCTTTATATCTCTATCAGTACCCTGGAGACAGCTGATAATGTGTGCATATACTGCTAAAGCTGTCATCAATAATATGTGAGGAAAATCCAAACCAGAACTTTTTAACAAATTATGAGGTTCTAAAAAAGAGCAGAAATCTCTGTGGTAATGGCTTACACTAACAATATAGCTGCCTCTCCAAGCTCTCCATGTCATAAAACACTAAAAGAACTGAAAGAAAAACACATGCACACTACAAGGAAATGGACCTAAGAGAAAACGGGCTTCATAAGGATTACAGTGGCTGCCCAACTAAATGCAGAAGACTGGTGATCCCCTAATGTGAAATCAGTCTGCCATTACACACCCATGGAAGAGCCACAGAGGGCCTGTTCCTCTGATCCCTATAGCTTGGTGCTTAAGGTGGTTCACAGTAGAGCGAGTGGCTTTGAACCACTGACTGTGGTGACTTGAGATACCAGAAGTTTCTTTATCTGTAAAATATGGACAATAGTCATGCCCACTGAGTAGGTGTTGTGAAAGTTAGATGAGACAGAGACTACAGGTAAAGCACTTGAAATAATGCCTGACAATTGAATGCTCAATAAATGTTAGCTGTTATTAGTGCTCTTGTTACTGCTACTACAAGGCAAGGAGACTCACTGAAATCAGACTATTTTCCACACAAATACTTAGTTAAAAACTAGAAGGCACTACAGAATACTGTCAAATAAATTGAAGAGTTACTCAGGCACAGATTTTTATGTTTCTGTTGTATTGATTTATTCATATTGTCATTATCTATACACTACAATATTATTGAGGATGGTGCAGTGTCCTAGCACTAGGGTTCCAACAGTGAATAAGACACATTGATACTGAACCCAAAAAGCATACTGCCTACTTGGCAGAAAACAGAAAGATGGAAAATTCTGAGTAGCTGTTTTTGGGCTATATGGATTGTACAGGAGCACTACAAAGAATGGAAGTACAGGGAAGGAAGTACAGGGAAGGAAGAGGGGACAGCACATGATCCAAATGTGTGTGTGTGTGTATGTGCACTGCTTGTCAAGTATCATTTCCTAGAGATGATAGCTAAACTAAAATATGGGAAAGTAATAGTTTTAGAAGAAAGGGAGCCAATCAAATTGACAATAGCCAGAATAACTGGTATCCTTGAGTATTGTTACCAGGTTCTGGGGTTCCGGGTTCTCCTAGATGTGTTTTCTAGTTTCTTTCTGCCAGGAACAAAGAATTGGTCAAGACAAATATTAAAGGTAGTGAGGTCTTACGTTTATTATGGGTAGAAAAAAGAACATGCTCTGCTAGTGCAGGCCAGTTAAAACTTATGAAAAGAAATATGGGGTGAGGACCGCCAAGCAGGCAGCAGGACCCAGATTCCAGCTTTGGGCCCTGACCCCACACTCTGGCGGAATCCCAGCACATGGAGGGGGGTCTTTGAGCTTGCTCTCAGATGGTAAGACCACACACTGCATCTGAGACCACCCCGGGAGACTCCCGCTAGGTGAAGGGAAAAAATAGTTAAGTCAACTGAAGCTCCAGCATGTGCAAGGTAGCCTATACCCTGGGCTGCACACAGGGATGTGGGCCCAACCAGGCCTTGCCCAGCAACTGGCAAGCAGCCAGCGGGACACAGATTCCAGCCTCAGGCCCTGACCACGCACTCTGGTGGAATCCCAGGACATGGAAAATCTTGAAACTTAGCTTCCAGGCAGCAAATCTTGGACTACAGTGGATTAACTGTGCAATGTGGTGAGTATGCCCCTAAAATAGAGGTGTACAATGGGTAAATAGGGCCAGTAATAAATCCCTCTCCAGATCTTGGTGAGTCTGAAAAGAGTATGGGTGACCCCTCCTACACACAGAAAACATCAGGCAGAGTGAAAATGGCAAAAGAAAAAGCAAAATGCAGTCTCAAACATCTAGTCCACCAGAAGCAACTGCAGGAGATACTGAAATAGAGGACCCCAGGAACCTCTGAAAAGATAGCTAGCAAAATAAAAGAACAACTCCATGAGGCTATAGAGGAAATCAAATTAGAAGTACTCTCCCACGCAAAGACAGAAATAACAACCTTAGTAAAGGGGTTGCTGAGCGCAGCTAAAGAAGAAATTGAGAAAAAAGCACAGGAGCATGGGAAACTGATTGAAACCTTGAATGAACAATATAGAAAACATGCAGAATTCATGAAACAAACTGAAAGAGACATCCAAGAAACAAGAAATTCTATTCAAAGCTTGCAAAACTGCTTAAATGAAGCTGAGGATAGGATTTCAGACCTTAAGGACAGGATCACAATTAGTGATCATGAAAGGATAGAACTTTTAAAAATAATAAAGCAGCATGAAGTTACAATCCAACGGCTTCAAGATGATGCCAAGAGCAACAATATAAGATTAATAGGCATCAGTGAAGAGGCAGGAGTCAATGCAAATGACGTAGTCAAAATATTCACGGAAGTAATAAAAGAAAATTTCACAAACATGGTGAAAGAATCTGATATGCAGATAAGTGAGGCATATAGAACACCAAACAGTCACAATCAACATAAATCCACAACCAGACACATAATAATTAAGATCTCAGACATGCAGCATAAAAACAAAATACTAAAAGCTGTTAGAGAAAAGACACAACTCACCTACTAAGGAAAGCCCATTAGAATCACAGCGGACTTTTCAGCACAAACTCTCAAGTCAAAAAGAGCTTGGAGCGAGGTATTTCAAGCCCTGAAAGAAAACAACTTTCAACCCAGACTGTTGTACCCAGCAAAACTTTCATTCAAATTTAATGGAGAGGGTGCCATGTGCCATGAGGTGAGTTCCAGAACGCCAATGAAAACCCAGAAGGGTTTGGAACCATCGATCCCAGCAGCTGGGTGCCTGCCCAGCACCCTTGGCTAATTGGACTGGGCTCTAGAGGTTTTGCGGGTTTGAGTGGACTGCACCTAGTGACCTTCATTTAATAACAGGAACCAGACCAGCTGAAGGGGGAGACAAGCCGTCACTGTGCGCCGTGAGGTGAGTTGCAGAAATCCAGCACAGATCTGGAAGGGTTTGGGACCATCAATCCCGGTGGCTGGGTGCCTGCCCAGCCCCCCTGGGTCATTGGACTAGGCACCAGAGGTTCCACGGGCTTGAGTGGACTGCACCCAATGACCTTCATTCAACCAGGGGAGCCAGGCCCACTGAAGGGGGAGCCAAGCCGGTGCGGCGCCATGAAGGAAAGCTTTGGAAAATTGCTGGAAACACGGAAATACAGGAAAATGACAAAACGAAAGACCAAAATGCAATCTCAAACCCCCAGCCCATCCCAAGAAATAGGAGCCAACTACATACAAGAAAATACTACACATACACCTGAAATGTATGACATGATATCAACTGAAATAAAGAAGCAAGTACAGGAAGCTATGAGGGAACTCAAATCAGAAGTATTCTGCCAGGTAAAAGAAAGAATGATAAAAGTAGTGAAAGAAATACTGAATGTATCCAACAAAGACACAGCTAAACAATTAGAGGAACAAAGCAAAATGACAGAATCCCTGAATGAACAGTTTAAGAGACAAACAGAATGCATTAAGCACACTCAAAGAGATATACAGGAAATTAAAAACTCTAATGAAAGTTGCAAAAACTGTCTCAACGAAAGTGAAGATAGAATCTCAGACCTCGAAGATAAGATTGCAGCTAGTGAACAGGAAAGGAAAGATCTTCTAACAATAACAAGAAATCAGGAAATAACAATTCAACAGCTGCAAGATGATGCAAAGAAAAACAATATAAGATTAATAGGGATAAAAGAAAAAGAAAGGGTAAACACAAAACATATCAAGAGGCTATTTACAGAAGTAATAGCTGAAAACTTCCCAAACATGAATATGGAAACTGACATATGGATTAGTGAGGCATATAGAACTCCAAATAGCCATAACCAAAACAAAACTACACCCAGACATATAATTATCACCATCCCAGAAATCCAACATAAGAACAGAATATTAAAAGCTGTTAGAGAGAAGAAACAGGTTACCTATAAAGGAAAGCCTGTCAGAATCATGGCAGACTTCTCAACACAAACAATGAAGTCAAGAAGAGCATGGAGTGAAGTTTTTCAGATCCTTAAAGAAAACAACTTCCAACCCAGACTGATGTACCCTGCAAAACTGTCTTTCAAAATCGATAGAGAAATAAGAAACTTCGATGACAAAAATCAGCTGAAGAACTTCATGATCACCAAACCAAACCTACAAAGAATACTGAAAGACATTCTAGATACACATAGGAAAAAAAACACTAAGCAAGACAGACAATAAAACAGAATGGAAAGCTAAGATACAACATCAGAAAGATAACATATCAACAATAAACCAATATATGACAGTTATAACCACTAATGTAAATGGCCTCAATTCACCAATTAAAAGAAACAGACTGGCAGAATGGATCAAGAAACAACATCCAACCATCTGCTGTCTACAAGAAACCCATCTAACCCAAAAGGAAACTCACAGACTGAAAGTCAAAGGATGGAAAACAATATTCCATGCAACAGGAACTCAAAAAAAAGCGGGGGTAGCTATTCTGTTTGCAGAACATGTGAACTTCAGACCAAGAATGGTCCAAAGAAACAAAGAAGGTCACTGCATACTAGTTAGGGGAAAACTGCAAGAGGAAGAGATAACAATCTTAAATATATATGCACCAAATTCCAGAGCACACAACTACACAAAGCAGGGATTAACAAAAATGAAAAATCAAATAGGTAATAACACAATTATAACAGGGGACTCTAACACACCATTGACATATAGGGATAGATCAAATAGACAGAAAATCAGCAAAGAAATAACAGAACTGAATCACACCTATGAACAAATGGATTTGATAGACGTATATAGAGTATTCCATCCAACAACATCAGGATATACACTCTTCTCACCAGTACATGGGACATTCTCTAAAACAGACCATATACTAACCCACAGAATATATTTAAGTAAATGCAAAAGAATTGAAATTATCCCATGCATGTTATCGGATCATAGCACCATGAAACTGGAAATTAATAATAAAAATAACTGCAAAAACCACACAAACACATGGAAATTAAATAATACACTCTTGACCAAACAGTGGGTCACAGAGGAAATTAAAGAAGAAATTAAACAATATCTACAAGCAAACAAAAATACAAAGACAACTTACCAGAACCTGTGGGATGCAATGAAAGTGGTCCTCAGAGGAAAATTTATTGCACTGAGATCCCACATTAGGAAAACAGAATGAACACAAATAACCTGATATTACACCGGAAACATCTAGAAAAAGAAGAGCAAGCCAAGCCCAAAGCCAAAAGAAGGGAGGAAATTATAAAGATCAGAGCAGAAATTAATGCAATAGAGACTAAGAAAACAATTCAAAGAATCAATGAATCAAAGAGTTGGTTCTTTGAAAGAATAAATAATATTGACAAGCCCCTAGCCAACCTAATTTAAAAAAGGAAAGAAAAGACTCAAATTTATGCAATACAGAATGAAAAAGGAGAAATCACTACCCACCCTGTGGAAGTACAGAAGATCATCAAAAACTATTTCAAAAACTATTCTCATAGGTTCAATAACACAGAAGAAATGGACAGATTCCTAGAAACATATGAACCACCAAAGCTGGATCAAGAAGATGTAAAACTGCTGAATAACCCAATTCTATTAATGAAACTGAAAATGTAATCAACTCTCTACCAACAAAGAAGAGCCCAGGCCCAGATGGATTCACTGCGGAATTCTACAAGAAATACAAAGAAGACTTAATGCCGACACTCCTCAAACTCTTCAATGAAATTGAAAGGGAAGCAATTCTCCCTAAGTCATTCCTGGAAGCAAATATCACTCTAGTACCAAAACCTGAGAAAGACCCAACTAAAAAAGAGAACTACAGGCCAATCTCCCTAATGAACATAGATGCAAAAATTCTCAGTAAAATATTGGCAAACAGGATGCAGCAAATCATCAAGAAGATCATACACCATGACCAAGTGGGATTCATCCCAGGCATGCAGGGATGGTTCAACATAAGTAAATCAATAAATGTAATCCACCACATCAATAGAGCCCAAAGCAAGAATCACATGATCATTTCTATAGATGCAGAAAAATCTTTTGATAAGATCCAACACCCATTCATGATAAGAACCTTACAGAGAATTGGAATAGATGGTCTTTACCTCAATATGATAGAGGCCATCTATGACAAGTGTCATATTAAATGGCCAAAAACTGAAAGCCTTTACTTTCAAATCAGGCACAAGACAAGGATGTCCATTATCACCACTCTTATTCAACATAGTACTGGAAATACTAGCCAGAGCAATTAGACAAGAGAGGGAAATAAAAGGAGTAAAGATAAGAAAAGAAGAAGTTAAATTATCATTATTTGCAGATGACATGATACTTTACATAGAAAACCCCCAAACCTCCATTGAAAGTCTCCTAAATATAATAAATAAATTCAACAAAACAGCTGGATACAAAGTCAATACTCAAAAATCAATACCATTCTTATACACTAACAACAAAATTACTGAGAGAGAAATGAGAGGCCACACCCTTTACACTAGCATCCAAAAAAATGAAATACTTAGGAATTAATCTAACAAAAGATGTAAAAGAATTGTATAGGGAAAATTATAACACCCTGAAAAAAGAAATCAAAGAGAACCTCAGAAAATGGAAAGACATCCCTTGTTCTTCAATAGGAAGAATAAATATTGTAAAAATGGTCATTCTCCCAAAATTGTTATACACATTCAGTGCAATCCCAATGAAAATACCACTAGCATATCTCATAGATCTAGAAAAATCACTCCTAAAATTCATCTGGAACCAAAAGAGACCTAGAATAGCAAAGGCAATTCTAAGCAGCAAAGCCAAGGTAGGCGGCATCACAAGCCCTGACTTGAAGTTATACTACAAAGCTACTTATTAAACAGTTTCTGCACATCCAAAGAAATCTCCAGCAGAGTGAAAAGAAAACCTAAAAACTGGGAAAAAAATCTTCGTGAACTGTCCCTGAGACAAAGGATTTCTGTCTAGAACTTATAAAGAATTAAAAAATATCAGACCCCCGAAATTCGAAGACCCAATCCAAAAATGGGCATCCAAGATGAATACACAGTTCTCAGATGAAGAAATACGAATCGGAAATAAATACATTAAAAAATGTTCATCGTCATTGGTCATTAGAGAAATGCAAATTAAAACCACACTGAGATACCATCTCACTCCAGAAAGAATGGCCAGAATCAACACAACTACCAACAACAAATACTGGAGAGGCTGTGGGGGAAAGAGGAACTCTTCTGCACTGTTGGTGGGAGTGTAGACTGGTGCAACCACTGTGGAGGTCAATCTGGAGGTTCCTCAAAAAGCTGGGGATGGAGGTCCCATTTGACCCAACTATTCCATTCTTAGGCATATTCCCAGAAGATCTGAAAACATCTTACCACAGTGATACATGCACACCCATGTTTATAGCAGCACAATTTGTAATAGCCAGATCTTGCAAACAACCTAAGTGCCCATCAACCAAGGAATGGATAAAAAAATTGTGGTACTTTTATACAATGGAGTACTACTAAGCTATAAAGATGATCACATTGAGATATTTATAAATAAATGGATGCATCTTGAATCTATACTCATAAGTGAAATAGATCAAACTCACATGTATAACTACCGTATAGTTTCCCTAGTGTAAGAAATGGTAAGAGCACAGAAGATTTTATGGAAATCCTGGTCACCACTATACTGCTTTGATGTCTTATGTCTTCAGTCATTGGTTTAAATGGTTTTATTGTTTTGTTTGATCTTAATATATGTGATCATATGAATAGTTACTTTGAAGACAAGACAGTATGGTAGACAGTGTTGATTTAATAACATCTTGCTCTGAAGTCCTACCATGCTCTTCTTTTTCTATTACCATTGGTTCTATCACATTGTGTGTTATTGAATTTTAATATGTATGATAGTAAAAACAAAATTTTTATGGAAAATGAGATAATATAGCAGCCATTGTTCATCTTCGGTTATTTGGTTCAGAATGTCTTGGAATACTTCCATTCTCTTGAGTTGTTTTATTCTACTTTGTTATGTTTGACACTATTGTGTGTAAAGCTAAGCTCAACTATTTCAAAGAAAGAGACGTTATGATAGCTACTGTTAATATCCAATTGTCTTGTTGTGAAGTGCTGTGTTGCTTACATTGTTCTGTTCTGATATGCTTAGATCTGTCCTCTTTTGTTTAATTTTCTTTAAAATAAAAAAAATAAAAAACCACAAATTTAATGGAGAAACAAGATACTTCCATGACAAAGAACAACTGAAGAAATTCACGTCCACCAAACCAATCCTAGAAAGACATACTACACAGAGATAAAAATGACCACAATCGCCAAAACAATAACAGAAAGAAACCACCAAGTAGGAGAAGCAATTAAATAAGGGGAAAAGGAGAAAGCAAACAACTGGAACATAACATGGCAAAGTCAAGCCAGTACACATCAGTGATATCCATAAATGTAAATGGCCTCAATTCACCTATCAAAAGAAATAGGTTGGCAGACTGGCTCAAGAAACATGATCTCACAATATGCTGCATACAAGAAACACATCTGACCCAAAAGGAAACTCATAGATTAAAAGTCAAAGGATGGAAAACAGTATTCATGCAACAGGGACCCAGAAAAAAGCAGGGTAAAATTAGAACTATTCTAATTGCAGACAATGTGAACTTCAAACTTAAAATGATTAAAAGAGATAGAGAAGGTCACTACATACTTGTTAGTGGAAAAATTCAAGAGGAAGAACTAGCAATTATAAATATATATGCACCAAATACAGGAGCACCTAACTATGTAAGACAGACTAATGGACATGAAAAACCAAATACACAATTATAACACAATTATAACAGGGGATCTTAACAGCCCATTGTCACAAAGAGATAGACCAACTAGACAAAAAGGCAGCAAAGAAATAACAGAACTAAATCATACCTGTGAACAATTGAACTTTAGTAGATGTTTACAGAGTGTTCCACCCAACAACATCAGAATACACATTCTTCTCAGCAGGGCATAGGACATTCTCCAAAATAGAGCATGTATTATTCCATAAAACATTCTTAAGTAAACTCAAAGGTATTGAAATCATTCCATGCATAATATCTGACCATAGTGCACTGAAATTGGAAATTAATGGCAAAAGAAATTGTAAAACCTGCATAAATACAAGGAAATTAAATAACAGCCTTCTGAACAACCAGTGGGCTACAGATGAAATTAAGGAAGAAATAAAGCAATACCTACAATTCAATAAAAACACAGAAACAACATACTATAATCTATGGGATGCAATGAAAGCAGTCTTAAGAGGGAAATATATAGCAATAAATTGTCATATCAAGAAAACAGAATGAGCACAAATAAACAACCTAATGCTCCATCTCAAGCTTCTAGAAAAAGAAGAGCAAGCTAAACCCAAAGCTCATAGAAGAGAGGAAATTATGAAGATAAGAGCAGAAATCAATGCAATTGAAACTAAAAAAACAATATAAAGGATTAATGAATTGAAAAGCTGGGTTTTTGAGAGAATAAACAAAATTGACAAACCACTAGCTAACCTTATCAAGAGAAAGAAAGAAAAAAACCAAATTCATGCAATAAGAACTGAAAAGGGGGAAATTACTACAGATCCCATGGAAATTCAAAAGATCATGAATACCTACTTTGAAAATCTCTACTCACATAGAGTGGAAAACACGGAGGAAATAGACAGATTTCTAGAAACATATGAACTACCAAAGCTCAACCAAGAAGACATAGCAATTTTGAACAACCCAATATCAGCTATTGAAATTGAAAATGTAATTAAAAACTTACCAACAAAGAAAAGCCCAGGTTCTGATGCATTCACAGCTAAAAGAAATTTAGAGAAGATTTGATGCCAATACTCCTTAAACTCTTCAATGAAATTGAGAAGAAAGCAATCCTCCCTAAATCATTCCTGAAGGCAAGAATTACTCTGATACTAAAACCAGAGAAAGATCCAACCAAAAAAGAGAACTATAGACCAATCTCACTAATGAACATTGATGCAAAGATTCTCAATAAAATACTGGCAAATAGAATGCAGCAAATCATCAAGAAGGTTATACATCATGACCAAGTGGGGTTCATTCCAGGAATGCAAGGATGGTTTAACATATGCAAATCAATACTTGTAATATACCACATCAACAGATCCAAAAACAAAAACCACATGGTCATCTCAATAGATGCAGAAAAAGTTTTTGACAAAGCCAACACATGTTCATGATAAAAATCCTTCAGAAACTCGGAATACACCATGTCTACTTCAACCTTATAAAGGCCATCTATGACAAACTAACAGCCAACATTATACTAACTAAATGGACAAAAACTGAAAGCTTTCACTTTAAAATCGGGAACAAGACAAGGATGTCCACTCTCACCACTCCTTTTCAACATAGTTCTGGAAATACCAGCCAGGGCCATCAGACAAGAGAGACAAATAAAAGGAGTAAAGATAGGAAAGGAAGAAGTTAAATTATCACTATTTGGAGATGACATGATACTCTATATAGAAGACACAAAAAACTCCATTAAAAGACTGCTAGAGGTAATAAACAAGTTCAGCATTGTAGCTGGATACAAAGTCAATGCTCAAAAATCAATAGCATTCTTGTACACAAACAAAAAACTCACTGAGAGAGAAATTATGGAAGTATCGCCCTTTATAATAACATGTAAAAAAATGAAATACTTAGGAATCAACCTAACTAATAATGTAAAAGACCTATATGCTGAAAATTATACTACACTGAAAAAGAAGATTGAAGAGGATATTAGAAAATGGAGCATATTCCTTGCTCTTGGCTAGGAAGAACCAACATTATGAAAATGGCCATACTCCCAAAATTGTTATACAGATTTAATGCAATCCCAATCAAAATACCATTGACATACCTCACAGATCTAGAGAAAACACTCCTAAAATTCATTTGGAAACAGAAGGAACCTAGAATAGCAAAGGCAATTCTGGGCAACAAAGGCAAGGCAGGAGGCATCTCAATTCCTGACTTGAATCTATACTACAAAGCCAGATGAGATGAACACACAGTTCTCAGAGAAAGATATAAAAATGGCAAATAAATACATGAAGAAATGTTCACCATCACTGGTCATTCGAGAAATGCAAATTAAAACAACACTGAGATTTCACCTCACTCCGGAAAGAATAGCTGCCATCAAGAAATAAACTGATAACAAATGTTGGCGAGACTGCGGGGAAAAAAGGAACACTGCTCCACTGTTGGTGGGACTGTTGACTGGTGCAACCACTAAGGAAATCCATATGGCGAATTCTCAGAAGACTAGGATTGGAAGTTCCATTCAATCCAGCTATTCCCCTCCTGGGTATTTCCCCAGAAGAACTGACAAGTTCATATCACAGTGATATATGTGCACCCATGTTCATAGCAGAACAATTTGTGATAGCTAAGTCTTGGAAACAACCAAGATGCCCATCAACTGCAGAGTGGATGAAATAGATGTGGTATTTTTACACAATGGAATATTACTCAGCTATAAAAAAGGATAATCTTGAGGCCTTCATAGGTAAATGGAGACAACTCGAGACTATTCTCATTAGTGAAATAAGAATCATATTTATAAATATCACATTGTGTCTCTAGTGTAAAACATGATAAGAACTGTAAGAGAAAACCCAAAATGTGTAATTGCTATTGTAAAAAAGAGAGGAAAAGTAGGGGCTCTAAGGGATATAACTGCATGTATGTTTGAGTGTGTAAAATAGCTGACCATATTGCTGAATCTTTGTTGAATCTTTGAGCAGAACTGTTTGCAGTCTCACTATTTGAATGTCTACTATGTACCCTTTAAATTTGTAAGTTGAACAACTACATCCAAGATGATAATATGTAATTTATTAACAAGTGATTTCTTAGTGTTTTTTCTCTCTTTTCTTTTAGAATTCTGTATTGTTGCTACCTTTTTTCTTTTGCTTTTTATTTCTCTTTAAATAAAAAATGTTAAAAAGTGCATAATTGCTATTGTAAAAGGGAGAGGGAATAGAAAGTGCTATAAAGGATATAGGTGCATGGGTGTTTGGGTGTATAGGACTGATAGCCATGTTTCTGGGTTCTTGTTGGATTGTTGAGCGGATCTGTTTGTAGTCTCACTGCTTGAATGTCTACTTTGTGTGCTCTGGTTTTGTAACTTGAACAACTATTTCTAAAAGAACAATATGTAATTAATCAACTAGTGATCTCTTACTTTTATCCTTTTTTTTGAAATTCTGTAATATTTTTACCTTTTTTCTGTTTTTTTTCTCTTTAAATAAAAAAAATTTAAAAAAAAAGAAATAAGGGGTGAGAGTGAAACACTGTGAAAGATAGAACAATAATGATCAAGAGCTCAATGGCGGTCATGTTTTCTATCTCCCACCTGTCAGCCTGATGTCAGGTACAGGTCATCCTAACAAAAATCTGCTTAACAAAAACAAAACCAAAAAAATCTGAGTTCTCATGAGAGTAACTAAAGATAACACTTTCTGTTTGCAGTTACAGGGCTTTAGGAACTTTTTCTGTGTATTTCCTGGATCTCTGTTATTAATAGATCATGTTATTGATAGACCACTTTGCCATGCCCTAATCTCCTGCCTCAGTATCACTGACATGGTGCCTAAAGTACGTTTATTTTTTTATTTTTTTATTATGTTAAAGGTGGTAAAATACAACAGAACTAGACAGAACAAAGCCAATTGAGACAGTGTAGTGAAATTGGTATAGAATTTTACAGCAGGTTACCAGGATAACAGTAATAGGTACCATAGTATATCTCGTTATCTTCACAATAGTTGTTTTTTCAATCAAGTATAGCAAAATCAAAGGAAATACAGAATATTATGGAACTTATCAAAACAGAATATTGAATAGACCAATACCATTAATCAGAACAAAGCAAAAAAGTGATAAAAATATTTGCCTTCAAAGAGATGGTAGAAGAAAATCCCCCTTATTTGCTATATTGCATACGGTCAAACTCTCAAGAGATGCTCAGATCTCTGGCTCCCACTTGCTATGAGGGGGTGATGGAATGTAGGCTCACAGCCACTTACCAGGGAGGCGAGCTGATTGCTTGGTTTCCCAGCACCCTAAGTTTGAACATGGTGTGAATCTCAGGAGACACTGGTAGTTCTCACCCTGGGGCGGCCAAGCTTGCCAGGCCACAGCCACTTACCAGGGTGCCGAGCTGGTTGCTTGGTTTCAGTGACCTCTTAAAGTA
Source organism: Hydrochoerus hydrochaeris (assembly GCA_004027455.1). Taxonomy (NCBI): domain Eukaryota; kingdom Metazoa; phylum Chordata; class Mammalia; order Rodentia; family Hydrochaeridae; genus Hydrochoerus; species Hydrochoerus hydrochaeris. The sequence goes on along the minus strand of PVLA01007171.1, from coordinate 18,413 downwards.
TGTTTTACAGTTTAAGCCTGCTTTTACTTTTTTTTTCTATTGTTAGTTCATTACACAAATTTTATATCATGATTTTATATAATGATTATTTTCCCTTTTAAAAAAGGTTATTAGTGCTTTTTGGTACCATTTAAACATACATAATGATCACATTCATCATAGGGAATTGGTATCTGTACAGAATATATCTCAATTCCCTTTTATTCCTGTTCCCCTCATCTCCTACCAATCCTTCTTCCCCTCCTTATTTACAAAGCTTTATTTCCATTTTATCCTTCTTTTCTCATTTTTTTTCCTTCTTTTCTTCACCCTTCCTCCTCCCTAGTTCCCTTCACTTTTTGAACAATTTCTTCCAGTTTCACAATATCTATTATACATGTTGGTTCTTATTTACACTTTCAGTTTCTCATACCGGAGAGAATCTGATATTTACACATTTGTCCAACTTATTTCACTTAAGAGTACAGTGTCAAGGTCCATTTAGTTATAAATGTTAGTTATATAGTCTCAAGGTCCATTTAGTTATAAATGCCTCAAGTTTATCCTTCTTTTTGTCAGAATAGTACTTCACTGTATAACAAAAAATACATAATTTTTATCATTCATCAGTTGATGGGTATTTGGGATGTTCCTAACATTTATCTATTATAAACTGTGCTGCTATAAACATGGGTGCTCATACGCCACTGTGGTATGATGCTTTTAATTCTTTTGGAAAGATACCAACCAGGGGAATACCTGGGTCAAATGGGACCTCTAGTTCTAGGTTTTTGAAGAACCTCCTGAGTGGTTTCCATAGTTATTGCACCACAGTGGAGGAATGCTCCTTTTTTCCCATATCCCTGCCAGCATTTGTTATTGGTTGATTTTTTGGTAATACCCATTCTTTCTGGAGTGAACTGGAATTTCAGCATTATTTTAATTTGTACCTCTTGAATGACCAGTGATGTTGAACACTTTTTCATATATTTATTTGCCATTTCTATTTCTTCACCTGAGAAGTGTGTATTCTCTCAGGTTCCCATTTTTGGATTGGGTCTTTAAATTTGGTTGTCATACAGATTTAATGTAATGCCAATTAAAGTACCATTAGGTACTCACAGAACTAAAGAACTAAAGAAAACAATCCCAAAGTTTATTTGGAACCAGAAGAGACCTAGAATATTATTTTATCTTTTAAAAGAAATGCTACATTTAATGATTGCCACAATTATTATAAGTGGTAATTAGCTTTAGTCATATTTGTGTAGGGTTTGTTGGGACACAAAAAAATGCTAGGGCTCAGGGTGATCACTACTGACCAAGCCATGGGGCAGAGCTTCTCCAAGGCACCAGTGTCTAACTGGGTTTTATTATGCCACAATCAGTCATCAGGAAAAGAAGTGTACACTTACATCCAGTGTCAAAGGAAAATAAAAAATAGAGGGTAAATGACACATAAAAAGAGAGGGGGAAAAAGAGGGAAAGGAGGGGGAAAGATGGGATGCCAAAAAGAGCCATTAGGTGATATTTTATGAGAAATCTAAAATTGCCTTGTACAATACCTCCACTGGAAGAATGGGAAACACTAGAAAAGGCCAACTGTCTCTTTCTGAACATGGGGAGAAGGTTCTCTCAGAAACAAGGCCTATAGGCAGAAATCAAGATTTTTCTCATGAAATTAATCAACATTTAATATTGACACTGTTGTACAGCTCAGGAGTTCCTAAACTATTCACTTACATGGTGGACATTTTAGAAATTCTTTGGAATTTTTCAGTGAAAATACAGAAGAAATGAATAAACTAGTTGTTCAAGTCAGCATTTTTCTTTTGTAACAATGAACAGACTCAACATCTTAAAAAGAAAATCTTGCTCCACCCTACTTCTGTACATGAAAAATGGCAGAGAACGTTCTTCTCTCTTTTTACTGAGTTGTGCTTTTCATTAATTCAGAGTCTCCCAAACATTTGTTAATTTAAACATTTGGATAGAAAATATGTGAACAAACTAGACTCTATTTGTTAGAAATCAAGACCACTTGGGATAAAATAGAGATGCAGATAATGTCTGAGGAGAGTGGATATTTCATTCCTTTTGAAACCACACTTCACTTGCTGAATGAAAAAAAACTTCCTTTTATATTTAAAATCTCTTTCCAGCTGAAATTGTCAATGGCCAAGCCATAGCCTAGAGCATTTTACAGCTGGGAAACAAACCTTTTTAAACTTAGATTTATAAGGAAATGCTGTCTGAGAGTTAGTTACAGTAGGACTCTGTAGGGTATAATTTTTTTTTTCATCAGTTTGGAAAGAACACTAGCTTGACATGACTATATTTATCCAAAACTTTAGATTCCATTATTTCATTCTATTGAGTGGTAAGAAAAAAGGCCAGTGAGCTGGTCCCTACTTACTTTCTTATCCTCAGTTTGCCCAAAGGTTTCAGAAAAAAGTGTTTTCACAAGAGGCCAGTATCAACAACAGGAGTTTTAAATTTGGACAGCCTCAGGGCAAGAAACAACTCCCACCTGCTCTTAGAGGACACAGCACAAACACACTCAATGAAAACAAAACCAAGAAAAATTAAAATCTTCTAACTATCTTTAGACATTTTTAGGACTTCAACAGAGTAGGGTTTATTCTTCCTAGGTGGTCTGTTTCTAAAAGAACACCTGGTACCACATCAATGAGTAGAATCCAGCCTATGAGCTAAGAAACTGGGTGAGACAATTTACCCACCTTTTGCCCTAAACTAGCGCTTCTCAAATAATGAATGGAACAACCCCGGGGAAAATTAAAAATACTCCTTTCCAAAACCTAACACTAAAATGATTCAGACTTAACTGGCTGGGGTGAAACCTGGGTGTCAGGAGATTTAAAAGCTTCATGGTGATTTTAATGGGCATCCAAGACTCAGAACCATGTGGACTCTTCTGCTGTAAGTGGTAAACATGGGCCAGTAGCATGACCATTGTCTGGAAGCTTATTAGAAAGATTCCTAGGCCCAAGTGAGTCCTACTGAATCAAAATCTGTAATTTAACAAGAGCTTTGGGGGATCTTCATATGAATTAAAGTTTGGAGAGCTTTGTCTTGTACTATAGCTTTTCCAAATAATCTCCTGACCTGCTGACAGGAGTTCCAAAATCTCAGTTCCACTGAAAACATGATCTATCTTACATTCCATGAGATAAAAATAGAAAGGGAATATTATTTCTTCTGAATGGGAGTTGGAAAGGAACAACAGGATGGAACTGATGAGACCCGTAATTTGAAAGCTGGCTGTATTCCAGGTCCAGAGCAGACACAGAGATGGGGAGTGGGTGATTGGCAGGATGGGGGCTCAAGAGGAAGGCAACGGTTGAAATGAATTATGGGTCAGCAATATTCATGTTGTTCCAGTTACTAAATGTTTTTGAAAATCATCTTTCTTTGGGCCCATCTCTGAGCATTATTTTTTTTTCCTGGTCTTTAGTAAATGGTGAGAGAATAAAAAAACCTGCATCTACTGTTTGCTATCTAAAAAGGCTGACATTAGACCTCTCCATCTCATGTCAGAGACACTTTCCATCAAGGTCTCTGCATTAGTTTTACCCTGAATGTCCTCTTAACATCTGCATGCCCATTTTCTACTAAGTTCACAGGTTGCAGCTTGTCACTTCCACAGCGAAACCTCCCTTGAGTACCCAAATTGAAAGTAGCCACCCAACATCTTCCTCACTTTAACACCATCCTCTTTTTAATTGTCTTCATTGCATTTAGTATATGTGATGGTTTTATTTTTTGTCTATCTTCTTTGAAATTTATAGTTCATGAGAATAGGAACTTTCTATTATTTGGTGATGTTTCCACATTTACTCAGCCATCCAATCAGTATTTACTGGTGTTCTGTTACATTCAGGTACAGTTCTAGATGTTGGCTCTAGGTACTTTTAATAATGCCTGCCTCACAAATTATTAAAAGTGTTGTGAGCTGGAGAATCACAAACATGGTCTCTATCAATAGAAAGTCTATGTACCAGTATGAAAGACAGACTCCTATTCACCCCAATAAGAACACAACCTGAAAAGCACCCAGCTATCAGAAGAAAAGCAATGGGCATGAGCCAAGTGAGTGAAGAATTCGGTTTCAGAGTGTTGAGGGTAAACTATGATTGGAGATGATTTCAATATGAGAAAACATTTTTTAGTGTACTTAAGTGATTAATTGGTAGGAAATAAAAGAACATTCTAGTTGGAAGACACAGGTAAGGAAGAAATGATACAGTAAATGAAATGAGTGGAATGGTAAAGAGCCTAGTGGCGTTGGAGGGAAAGTGTTTCAGTAGAGAGTGACACAAATGATGCTGAAAAGTCAGGTGGAGGCCTGTTACAAGTGTACTGCCAATAATATTATAATTTGGTAAACTTTTCTGCAAAACAAATTCAACTGTGTGTATCAAGAGTTTCTAAAGTACTTGTTTGCTTTGACTTAGTAATCTGAATTTTTGGGATTCATTTTAAATGAATAAACACAAACCTGGACAACGATTTATGTCTAAAAATGTTTTGGGGTAAAGGGTTAATAAGCTTTCTCCTAGGGATTTTGACCTTCAATTGCCTAGTAATCTAATGAGGGAGTATGTCAACTATGTTCACAACTAGTCAATGTGACTTCTACTAAAATTGCCTGTGGATTGGTGAGTGATAGCTAAACTAGGAGAACTATTAATAACTGAGAAGAACTATAGCTTTGAACTTCCCTACAAGTGGTGCTCTTGTAACTGGACATGTTTTTTTCATAAGGATCCTGAAATCTGTCCTTACAGAATTGCTGGAAGAGCTACTGGCTTCTTTCAGGAAATAAAGCTTCTGATCCAGAACAATTCCTGCACTTATCAATGTACATCTCATTTCCTTGCACATGAGCTGCTTTGGACCACTCTAAGGACTGTTACAGAAAAAAAAAATGGTGATTACTACTCTTCTAGGAAGCCATAGTCCCTTCCTTTATCCTCCGGAATAGAATGGTGTAAAATGTTATCTTGAATTTGAATGTTGACTTGAACCAAGAAGACCTCTAGAAACTATGCAAAAAAGAGCTTTTTAATGTAGTAGAAACTGAGGATAAATACCATGCCTAACAATAGAAAAGTGGTTAACTAAAATATAGTTCATTCATAAAATGAAATATATGCATATCCAAAATGTCATGTTTCTGAAGAACATTTAATATCAATAGAAAATAAATCTTTATTTTATATTAATTGAAAAAGCATATGAGAGTGGATATCTGGTACATCTATCTATCTATCTATCTATCTATCTATCTATCTACCTATCTATAAAATTTTTTTTAGTAAAGTACAGATGTTTCAACAAAAGGTACAGAAAAAAAGGTAAGGCATCTCACTTGTTGCCACCTTTTCCCTCTGCTCTCTTGCAGAATTGTATTTTCCTCACTCAAATAATTCAATTTTCAGCATTCTGGTCATCACAGATGTAGGTGTCTTGGGTCCAGTGCTCAGCCTGTGATCCAAGCTGATCAATCAGGGCATCTTTTGCCAAAGTGACATAGTGAAATTAGGGGTTTGTGCTGCAGGTAGAGCTTATCAGAGTCATTTCTGGAGTTCTGACTGTACAACTGGTGGAATAAATAAGTTAAAGTTCTTGATGCTAGCATCTCTGCAGATTTAACTATTATTAGAGAAGCACAGAAATGCTGTTCTAAAAAATAATGGGTATGTCTATGGGGCCTTATTTTTTTTCTTTGTGCTTTGCTCTACTTTATAAACTTTCTGCTAATAAAATTCTGTGTCATTTATACCTACACACACACATGGTTTCATATATTTACTATATATTGTAATTTGTGTAACATATTACAGATATGGTTTCAGAATTTAATTTTGTTTTTAAAAATTAACATGTGATGTTCATCTTTCCATGTTATAGCACTCTTTATTAACCACTGTCTGATATTAATTGTATGAATAGGGTCCCATAGAACTTAGCTATATAAATGTATATAACTTGTAGGTTCCTCATTGTCTAAGTAGTATAATCCATCTATATAGAAAATACTCTGTAAATTTAGGTGAAACATAAATAATGTACTTATCACTGTTGGGAGTGAGGCTGTCTGTACTTTGAGTACCTAGGACAAGATCACTGCTTCTCATGAGTTTGGCAGAGCCCTATGAGAAGTGTATGCCGCTGAGGGAGATGACATACAAAGTGCCTTGGGCTTCCCTGAGATAACACAGACAACTCCTTTCTTGTTCGCCATGTAACCACCAAGGCATGATGTTTTGTCAAAGATTAGATGCTCTTCCTGTTTCTGATCTTACCCTGCTCTTAAACTTCTCTGTAAACAGCCTCTTCTGCTGATCGTATAAGCAAACACACTGCAGTTGTTGGAAAGTCCTTTCTCCCATCAAACAGGGGTTCCATTTGACCTCAGTTTTCTGAGGCTTGTCTTCACCCTCTGCTGTCCTCCCTCCAGAATTTTGAGAGGTGCACTGGATGTGGTGTATCACAAAGCTGGCACAGAACAGAACTTGTGAATAATGGAGGTTTTATAATTATTACAACAATAATCCCAGAGGGATTATTATTCTACTACTATTATCAATAATCAATAATAGTTATCAATTAAGCAATTTTTGTTCAACTTATAGAACAGAAATGCACTACTGCACCCTTATATGAGAATTTTTAAGGAATAAACTCCAAAAAGTAGAATTGCTAAGTCGCCAACACACATATTTTAGATTTTGCTAACATTGCCATATTTATTTTGCAGAAAGGCTTTTTCAGTGGGCACTGCTTGATGCCCTTCTGAGAAGGCAATGTGGAAGAGAAGGATTTTAACAGTCCCTTGAAGACAGTCGAGGGCTGTAGGGGATGTCTGAAACCATAGATAATGTTGAAGCCTATATATACTGCTTTTACTATAAAAACACACATACCTATGATAAAGTTTAATTTATAAATTATCCATAATTAGAGATTAAACATAGTAACAAAGCAGAGCATATAAACAATATACTGTAATAAATGTTACGTAATATAGTCTCTCTCTTTCAAAGTATCTTATTTTGCCATACTCACCTTTTTTCATGGGATGGAATGACACGATACAATGACTATGTGATGAAGTGTGGCAAATGACATATCCAATGAACATACTGTTAGGCTACTACTAACATTCTGATGCTAAGTCAGAAGGTGAATTATCCACGGTGATGATGCAGTTGATTGGGGGAAAATCACACCACAGAAAGTTAAATGACGGTAGGTGTAATTACCTTAGAGAAAATGATGAGACAGAGGGAACAGCACTATGAGCTTATGCTGGGGGTTTCTAGGAGTGCTCTCAGGTTTGATGACTCACAAGAAGGCCTCGCAGATACCAGAATAAGTTACAGTTTCTTATAGTTAAAAGAATATTACAGTCAGCAAGGAAAACGAGCATGAGTGAAAGTCCAGAAGAAACCAAATGCAACCTTCTTAGTGTTAATTCCCCACAGTCTCAAGGGGACATGCTTAATTCTCCCAGCACTAATGTGTGACAAATTTGTACAATACTGCAAACAAGAAAACTATCTGCGATTCTGTGTCCAGTGTGGTCACTGGGGTTGAGTCACATAAGCCAGAGTCCACTTGACTAATCTCAGTTACTCAGACTACTGCCTTCCCCCTCCATTTCTCCAAAACACACCTTATCAAAAATCGTACTGTCTGCATAAAAGTACCTGGTCAAACTGGTACAGCATGACCCAAGGCCTCAAGTATACAAGTACAGAAACAGTATATCAGGAAGAAATTCCTCGGGCTCAGACACTGTTTCTCAAGAGTGGATGGAAGGGTTAGTCCTGAAGTCAAAGTGTGACTAACTCAAGCCTGCTGAGTTAACTCTTTCCTGTCCAGGGAGAAAGTGATAGTAGGAAAGATATAAGAATGTTGAAGTGCATAAAACAATTAGGGACAAAAGTATGAACTTGGAAACCAAGCAACCAGCTTGCCGCCCTTGTAAGTGGCTGTGGCCGGCAAGCTGCAGCTGCTTCAGGGTGAGAACCACCAGGGTGAGAACCTCCTGAGATCCACGCCATGTTGGAACTTAGGGCACCAAGAAACCAAGCAACCAGCTCACCGCCCTTGTAAGCGGCTGTGAGCCTACTGGTGTGCAGGCTGAAAATCAAACATTCCATCCTCCCATTCCCCCGCCTCCGTTAGCAGATGGGAGCCAGAGGTCTGAGCATCTCTTAGGAGGTTAACCATATGTAGCAAATAGACGTATTTCCTTCTACCATCTCTTTGAAGGCAAATATTGTTACCATTGTTTTGCTTTGTTCCAATTCATTGTACTGTTATATTCAATATTCTGTTTTGATAAGTTCTATAATGTTCTGCATTTCCTTTGATTTTGCTATACCTGATTGAAAGAGCAACTATTGTGAAGATAAAGAGATATACCATGGTACCTATTACTGTTATCCAGGTAACCTGCTGTGAAGTCCTGTACCAATTTCGCTGCACAGTCTCAATTGGCTTTGTTCTGTCTTGTTCTGTTGTATTTTACTACCTTAAAAATAATTTTTCAAAAAAATTTTTAAAAAAGACAACAAAGTAACAAAATACCTCCAAAAACTCCCAACTCCACCAAAGCTGATCCATGGGGAATGGATGAGGAGAAACTCAAAAACAAAGCAACAGAATTATATAAGGTGATTAAAAAGTAAATAACAACAAAACAGATCAGTAAGGTACTGAGCAAACTGAAATATGATATAACTAAACAGATAATGGACTTAAAAAGCAAAAAAAGAAAAAGAAAGTGCTCTAAAGGATATAACTGCATGTATATTTAAGTGTGCTGGATTGATAACCATGTTGCTAAGTTTTTGTTGGACCGTTGAACAGAACTGTTTGCAGCCTCACTGTTTGACTGTCTACTTTGTATGCTTTAATTTTGTAACTTAAACGACTATATCTAAGAAGACAATATGTAATTTATCAACTAGTGATTTCTTACTGTTTATTTTTTTGAAATTCTGTAGTGTTTGTACTATTTTTTTCTGTTCTGCTTTTTTTTCCTCTTTAAATAAAAAAATTTTAAAAAGTACAAATATGTATATTTAAAAAGAAGGAGATTGAGATTAGATGGAAAAGAAGGTTGAGTCAAATCTTAAAGATTCTTAAAAGCACATTTGTCAAATCTTAGAATGTCTTAAAAACATGGGTTTAGAATGATGAATCAGATAGTGGTTTTAGAGATGAGCTGAAGTAAAAACAGTCTGGAACCCAGGAAACCTGAAAATCAGCTGTGAGACTGGAGGTTCCAAAACAGCATGATAGTCATGAAAATGAAAAAGAACTGTCCATAAAGAGATTTCAAAAGTTGTTGAAGATGACAGAGGTGATATGAAAAAAAGGTTACAATATTTTAGGGTTGCATACTTATGTGGCTATTGATGAAAGCCTTTGTTGACAGAAATAGAGATGTCAGGATAGTTCTAGATACATTAATATATTATTCAACAATTATTTACAAAGGGTTTACTAATGCCAAATTAATTGTCTCTAAAATGTGGTTCATGAACTACATACTCCATCACCTCTAGGAGGTCATTACAAAATATATTAATCTCCCCCCTAAGAACTACTAAATTTTATCATATGGTTTGGAAATCTGCAATTTTACAAGCTGCCAGATATTCTTATTACCTCTAAGGTTTGAGATTCTGTTTTCCATGGGGCACATAAAATCAAGTATAGTGAAAATTTAAACATATCTCAAGTTGTGAAAATAGGAAGGAGGAAAGTGATATGAAGATAAATTTTTTTTCCTGCAGGAAATTCAGGATGGAAGGTTTGTATGTGGGTAGGAATGTGGGTGAAGTTGAAACTACTAATTCATTTTTCTAGGCAGTCAAAAAATCATGCATAGGTTTTATGTTAGGAAAGCATGACTAAATTCTGCAGTGTGGCATGTGCCAGTGTTTAGATTTATAGTGTGTATTTTGAAAGAACTGCATTAAAAGAATATATAGGAAGTACAGAATCTTCGCTAAATTTGGGCAATCTTTTAAAGTGCAAAGGAATTAATAAAAATGAAGTTTTGGAAGAAACAAACATCACAATAGACAGCTCTGAGCTCAGTATATATATATATATATATATATATATATATATATATATATATATATATATGGCTAATTAAATAAATACCCAACTATATATTTTTTCTTCTCTCTCATTCTCTTTATCTAATTTTCTCTCATCCCATTTCTTTTTTTTTCTTTTCCTTTTTTTCTTTCCTAAATGAGTGGATTACATTACTTGTAGACAATGTAGCAGACAACATGTTCCTGAATATGCAGCTTTTTTCATTTAATGTGATTTTGATGGTTTCTTTCATTAAATTTTACCATTCTTCTGAAAATCTGACAAATGCTATGATTCATGCTATCTCCATTAAATGTATTAAAAGAACATTGAATCAGAAGGTCAGTTAATGATTCTCTAAATTATATTTGAGATGCCACATTTAAAATATAATTTTGTGAGAAATCAAATTATACATAACATTTTCATGTTAAATTAGATAAAGTTGAATTGGTTGAAAAAAAGCATAATCTTTAGAGATAGACAGATCTCAATTTGATTTAAGCCTTAATATTCAGGAAAATTCTTTAGGATTTCTGAGTCCTGTATTAGATTTTCATCTATTATCATTGTTCCTAATTTGAGCATTAATGGTAACTGAGGCAAGATAATTCTTTGTTGTGATAGGTAGTTCTCAGCATTGCAAGACAGCTCCTATCACCATAACTCTCTTCTGATTATTAAATATTAGTACCATTGCCATCTCCAGTATTTACACCCCAAATATTCCTACAAATTCGTAAATGCCCCCTTGGAAGGTGGTGAAGCTTCTAGCTAAGAGCAAGTGCATTAAATGGATTATAATAATATCTTTTTCTGTTGAGAAGTTCAAATGATAGCATTTTACCTGCTACTTTTGAGCAAAAAGATAGTTAAGTGAACTCATAGGTCAGAAAGACTTGGGCTATATCCCAGCTCTGTCAGGTGTTTATGTGTAGAAAATTGCTTAATCTAAGCCTTAGTGTTTCACCTATAAAATTGCAATTGGAGAAATATCTGACTCAGGATTACAATAGGAGTCTAAGAAGTCATGTGTGCCAAGCACTAAGCACTGATCTTGGTGCAGAGTCAGCCATGCCAACCATAGTTGTTGCCATCATTATGCTTAAAGCCAAAAGCCCAGGACTAAGGAAAGGGAAGTGGCCATGAAACAAAATACAGTCTCAATTAACAAGGGAGAAATAAAAAGTAGCTGTTGAAGGTAAAACCGTCAGCTTCCTGCCTCCTCCCCCCAACCCTGCTAAAACAGAGCACTGTACTACACCTTCTGGAGGCAGTGTAGAGGGCAGACAAAGGCAAGCAGAAGCTGATATCCAGGAGGACTGGAAGCATTACTGTGGGAGATGTGATAAAGAAATCAAAAGGCTTGGGGCTATAAGGGGCAAAAAGAGATCACGCATGTTCCACTATGGTTCTTCCAAACAAGAAGGTGCATTCACCCGCGTTCACTGAGCCTGTTCAGTTTCACTGGGATTTTCATCTACCCAATGTTCCTTCAGTGCCTCTCTAAAATAATGGCGAGCAACCAACAGACTACTTTAATGTTATCAAACTCAAGAGAAAGGAAACTAGAATTGAGTTTTCTGGCTAAAATAAGGGAAAACTTGCTACTAGAAAGCTAACCAATCTCTTCGCTAAAACTTGCTCCTCAAACTAATCTTTAGCCTTAAGGTTCTGACAGTTGATAGCATTTCAAGGACCATTTTTTAATTTTTCTTAAGATCTTTTCAGTGATTTGTTTTTAACTCTCAGTTGCTCTTTCTTTTCTACTACCTTCTATGAATAGCACTTTAAAAAACCTTTTCACCTCAGATTCATTCCAATGTCCTCCCAGTCTCTAATCTCACCTTCTTATACCAAGAAGTATTTTCCAACACAGTTTCAACATATCTCTCATAAAATCTGCAGTTTCTTTCCATGTTCTCTGGGACAACCCAGACATCATACAAAAAACATACAATATAAGGGAAGGAAATACAATATAAGGGAAGGCTTGTTCCTCCCTTTTGCCCTTTTGCTCTTGTCTCTTTTTGGTATCTGCCACAGCTAGCATAAATGGCTGCCCCAAGCTACATGACCCTGCCTTAGAGTCAGCTGAGTACAGACTAAAACTTCCACAAACTGTAAGCTAAATAAAGCTTTCCTTACCTTCATTTTGAGGGTTGAGTATTTTGTTCCAGCAATGAGAGAAAAGTAACCAAGACATTTACCTTTCTGTTTTCTTCTACTGACCCTCTTACTCTCATTCCTCAACTACCTCTTGAATTTATTGAGTAAACATTGTCTCTTTTCTTTCTCATTATTACTTTGCTTTCTCTTTCATTCTTTCCCTCCTATGTCCTCCAGTTTCTTAAAACTCAGGTGATCTAGCCTTGATACTACTATATTTGACCTCATTCATCATTTTATTTTGTCCCTTGCTCATCTTAAAATCCCTGCCCCCTGCAAGAGGGCAAAATCACTTCACTAAGGGGAGAACTGCTGCATGTGAATATATAGTGTATGCTTCATTTTCTTACATAACTTTAGAATTTGTTCCTGTGGTTAAACATATTGGGTTAATAGTTACCATAGTTTATCAGCAGCTAAGCTGTACTTGAAATTATTGTTATTTCTAATTGTACTATTTTAGCCAGGATGTCATACACGTTATAATCAGTTCTTGTCCCTTGTACAATAACACTATGATTGTATAGAGTCATAATCATCAACACAGTTTAGTATCAAAGAGTTACTATTTGTATCCTTTACAAATTGGCAAGGTAGGTTCTTGGGAGAGCTATAAAGAACTACCTATACCTAGAAGACATCCCTGAAGAATAAACATCTTGTAGGGAAGTTTTGATACTGGTGATAAATTTATATACCATAAAAATCATGAACATCAGCATAGAATACAAAATAAAATAAAAAGAGAAAATAAAAAATGACATGACACAGAAGCAAAACACAACCCCAGACTCTGAGCCCATTCTGCACAAGCCCAGAGCAAAAACGCAGAGGAAACTGGAAGTCAAACACTGTTACTTTCTGAAATGATAGCAACAGAAGTGATAAAACAAGTGGAAAAGACTACAGAGAAAATCTCTCATGTACAAAAAGAAATGATGCTTAAAATGAAAGATAGTAGAGTAGACACAGATATGAGAATAGATGAGCTTAGGAAAATGATGGAAATCACAAATGCTCAACGTATGAAAGAAATGGAATTCATGAAATAGATCCAGACAGAAATACAAGAGATTAAAACCTCTATTGAAAGTACATGCACCAATAGAGGACAGAATATTAGCTCTTGAAGACAGAATTACAGTGAGAGATCATGAAAAAAAAAACCTTAAAAATAGCAAGAGACAATGAAAAAGCAATCCAATAGTTACAAGAGGAAGTAAAGAAGAATAACATAATATTGACATATTATTAACATAATAATTAGGGTCAATGAGAAAGCTGGACACAGCTTGAATGCCATGAAAAACTCTTCACAGAAATAATGGCAGAAAACTTCCTAAGCATGGATAAATAATTTGACATACAAATAAGTGAAGCATACAGAACTCCAAACAGCTGAGATCAAAATAAAACTACACCTAAACATATAACAATCAAGATTCCAGAAATTTAACTCAAGAATAAAATACAAAAAAGCAGTTAGAGAAAAAAGAAACAAACCACTTATAAAGGAAAGTCTACCAAAATCACAGCAGATTTCTCAACACAAAACCTCAAATGAAGGACAGCTTGGAGTGAGGTATGTCAAGCCCTAAAAGAAAACAAACTCCAACCCTGAGAGATGTATCTCATAAAAATATCTTTCAAAATTGATGGAAAAATGACATTTCCATGAAAAAATACCTGACAAAATTCATGACTATCAATTCAGCTCTTCAGAGGCTCTAAAGCATGTATCAGTAAGATAAAATGAAGACCACGACCACAAGAAAACCAACTGAAAGAAGTGCAAAGCACAGCAAGGAATTAAACAGAGGGGAAAGACAGGAAACCAACAACAAGAAAGTGACATGGAAAAAATAAACCAAGACATAAACTGTAACCACCAACATAAATGGATTCAATTGAGCAATCAAAAGAAACAGATTAGCAGCATGGATTCAGGAGCAAGATCCAACAATATTCTGCATTCAAGAAACATATTTAACTCAAAAAAAAACCTCATAGACTAAAAGTCAAAGTATGGAAAACAATACTCCATATGACAGGATCCCAGAAGAAAGCAGGGATAGCTAACCTATTCTCAGACTATTCTATTTTCAGTTCAGAAGTTTGAACTTCAAACAGGGACTAATCAAAAACGACAAGAAGGGACACTATATACTATCCCTTAAGGGAAGACTCCAACTACATAAAATAAATTTTAATGAACATAAAAAACCAAATAAGCACTAACACAATTGTAATGGGGGACTTAATACCCCACTCTCACAATTACATAGAACAACCAGACAAAAAAATCAACAAAGAAATATCAGAATTAAAACAAACTTGTGAACAAATGGACTTAGTAGATGTCTACTGGGCATTCCACACCACAACATCAGAATATACATTATTCTCCACTGCACATGGGATATTCTCCAAAACAGACCACATATTATTTCATAGAATATCTTAAGTAAATTCAAAGGAACTGAAATTATCCATTGTGTATTATCTGACCATAGTGCACTGAAATTACAAATTAATGGTAAAAGAAACTATAAAAACTACATAAACACATGGAAATTAAAAAACACCCTCCTGAACAACCATGAGTCACAGAGGAAATTAAATAAGAAATTAAATAGTACCCACAATTAAATGAAAATATCTATTCAACATACCAGAATTTATGGGATGCAAAGAAAGCAGTCATACAAGGGCAATTTATAGCAGTAAATTCTCACATCAGGAAAACAGAACAAGCTCAAATAAACAACTTAATGTCTGTCCTGATTATTTTTCTACCACTGCTGAGACAAAATACCCAATGCCCAAAATTAAAAAGGTAAAAGTTTATTTAGCTCACAGTTTGTGGAGGTTTTAGTTCATAATTTTCTGGGTCTAAGGCAGGGTGGCTCATGGCAGAGGTCAAAAGTTCATGGTGGTAGAAAATAGCAAAAGCAACAACAGAAAAAAGGCAGGAATACACAGACAAGACTCTTTCTGCCCCTTACATTGTATGTAGGATACCCACCATAGGATAGGTGTAGTACTCACACCCATAATCCCAGCACTGGACCATGAATCCATCACAAACTCTAAAGCCTGCCCCCATGACTGCATGAGGCTTTTGGGGGACATACAGATACAAACCATAACAGTGTTAAACCTGAAACTCCTAGAAAAAAAGAACAAATCAAACTCAAAGCTCATATGAGAGAGAAAATTATAAAGATAATAGCAGAAATGAATGCAACTGAGACTAGGTAGATAATATGAAGAACCAATGAATCATAGAGTTGGTTCTTTGAAATATTAAATAATATTGATAAACTTCTAGCCAACTTTATCAAAAGGAGGAAAGGACTAAAATTCAGTCAATTAGGAATGAAAGGGTGAAATCATGATGGATCATGTGGAAATCCTGAAGACACCTACTTCAAGAACCTGTAATAAGACAGAAAATACAGAAGAAATGGACAGATTCTTGGACACATGCGAATTACCAAAAGTGAATCAAGAAGCTATAAATACTCTAGATAGCCCAGTATCAGTCAATGAAATTGAAAATGTAATTAAAAACCTAACAATGAAGAGAGGCCCACACCCAGATGGATTCACTGTTGAATTCTACAAGAATTTAGAGATCTAATGCGACTAATGCTGAAACCCTTTAATAAAACTGAAAGGAAGCAGCACTACCAAAATCATTCCTGGGAGCAAATAATATTCTGATACCTGAACCAGAGAAAGACCCAACCAGAAAAGAAAACTACAAATCAATCTCCCACACGAACATAGATGCAAAATCCTTAATAAGATACTGGCAAATAGAATGCAGCAAACCATCAAGATGATACACCATGACCAAGTAAGATTGATCCCATGGAGGCAGGGGTGGTTCAATATATGCAAATAAATGTAATATACCATATTAACAGAGTCAAAGTTAAAAATCATATGATCAGTTCAATAGATGCAGAAAAAGCATTTGATAAAGTACAACACTCACTCATGATAAAAACCCTAAAGAAAATTGGAATACATTGTGGTTAACTCAATCTGATAAAAGTTATCTTTGAGAAACCAACAGCAAACATTATACTAAAGGGTCAAAAATGAAAAGTTTTCATCTAAAAATCAGGAATAAGACAAGGATGTCTACTATCATCACTCCTATATAATACAGGTCTGAGAACATTAGCCAAAGAAATTACACAAGAGAGAGAAGTAAAATGAATAAGGACAGGAAAGAAATGAGCTAAATTATTATTTGCAGATGACATGATACTCTACATGGAAAACCTCAAAAACTCCACCAAAAGAATTATAGATTTAATAACCATTTTCAGTAGCATAGCTGGATACACAGTCAACACTCAAAAATCAATAGCATTTCTGTACACAAGGAACAAACTTACAGAGAGAAATTAGGGAACCCATACCCTTCATGATAGCATCCAAAAAAAGTAATACTTAGGAATCAATCTATCAAAGGAAGTAAAAGATCTATACATTGAAAATTACAGTAATTTGAAAAAAGAGATCTGTGCATTTCTTGCGTGTTTTTCACCTTCTTAGAATAAGGTTTTTTGAAGTAGATATTGATGATTTTTTGAATTTTCACAGGATTCACAATGATTTCACCCTTTTCATTTGTAACTGCATGAATTAAAATCTTTTCTTTCATTTTTTTCATTTTTTTTATTTAAAGAGAAAAAACAGGAAAAAGGTAGAAATATTATAGAATTTCAAGAAAAGAAGATAAATAGTAAGAAATCACTAGTTGATACATTACATATTGTTCTTTTAAAATAGTTATTCAAGTTACAGAATTAAAGCACACAAAGTGGGCACTAAAGCAGTGAGAGTGCAAACAGATCTGTTCAAGAATCCAGCAAGAACCTAGAAATATTGTCATCAATCCCACACATCTAAACATACATGCAGCTATATTTTTTATAGTGCTTCCTATTTCCTCTTTTTTTTTACGACAGCAATTATACATTTTTAAAATTTTATTTAAAGAGAAGAAAAAAAACAAAACAGAAAAAAAGGGTAGCAACAATACAGAATTCTAAAAGAAAGAAAGAAAAAGGAGAATGAGAAAAAGCCCCACTAAGAAAACAGTAATTTATAAATTACTTACTGTCATCCTGGATGTAGCTGTTCAAGTTACAAAGTTAAAGGGTACATAGTAAATATTCAAACAGTCAGACTACAAACAGTTTTGCTCAAAGATTCAACAAAGGTTCAGCAATATGGTCATCTGTTTTACACACTCAAACATACATGCAGTTATATCCCTTAAAGCACTTTGTTTTACTCTCTTTTTTGCAATAGCAATTACACATTTTGGTTTTACTACACTTGTAGCTCTTATTTACTTTTTACACTAGAGACACAATATGATATTTATAATTATGATTCTTATTTATTTCACTAATGAGGATAGTCTCAAGTTGTCTCCATTTGCCTATGAAGGCCTCAAGATCATCCTTTTTTATAGCTGAGTAATATTCCATTGTATAAAAATGCCACATCTTTTTCATCCACTCTGCAGTTGATGGGCATCTTGGTTGTTTCCAGGATTTAGCTATCACAAGTTGTGTAGCTATGAACATGGGTGCACATATATCACTGTGATATGAACTTCTCAGTTCTTTGGGGAAAATGCCCAAGAGGGGGACAGCTGGATTGAATGGAACTTCCAATCCTAGTCTTCTGAGAATTCTCCATATGGATTTCCATAATGGTTGCACCAGTCTACATTCCCACCAACAGTGGAGCAGTGTTCCTTTTTCCCTGCAGCCTTGCCAACATTTGTTATCAGTTGATTTCTTGATGGCAGCTATTCTTTCTGGAGTAAGGTGGAATCTCAATGCTGTTTTAATTTGCATTTCTCGAATGAGCAGTGATGGCAAATATTTCTTCATGTATTTATTTGCCATTTGTATATCTTTCTCTGAGAACTGTGTGTTCATCTCAGATGCCCATTTTTGGAGAGGGTCTTTGAATTTGAGGGGCTTGATGTTTTTCACTTCTTTATATATTCTGGACACAAGTCCTTTGTCTGAGGGGTTGCTGGTTAAAATTCTTTCCCACTCTGTTGGTTTTCTTTTCAT